>UCOK01012562.1:9034-35559 GCA_900474325.1 Synergus umbraculus
CTTTTGGTTGTACGACAGGGGCTATCTGCTTATTTTCTGCAAAAAGAAATTTGTTTGGCTAAAAAGTGAATTTTTACAAGTGTGGAGACGCGGGTTGAGGGGTGCGGGTAAACAGTACTTACATTTTGCCAACTCCCTGTCCGAGTAAAAAAGGCACAAAACTTCACTCCAAGAGTGCGTCACTCACTCAGACAAATTTTCCGAATCTCGCTATGCGCTTCAAAGCCCGAGCACTTACGAAAATCGTGTAAAAAAAGAAGTTTTATAAATCGCGTACTACACATGTTCTAGTTACATGAATAGTTACTGGACCTGTCAGCTGTTTCGCAGGGTCGCCAATTTACCATTATATATACCATTAGACTAATGGTAAATTGACGACCCTGCGAAACAGCTGACTTGAAGTTTCCCATGTAAATTGCATGGGGAAAAATCATTTTTTGGAGTTTTTGGAATAATTTTTCAGAGTTTAGGAATAAGTGACGGGAGATTATAGAAACTTATAGAGAACTATCCACCAAAGAATTTCATGTATCACACATATGGGTTTTGCACCCCTAAAGGTGCTTTCATGCCTCTGCAAGCAAGCGATATATCGAATCTATGCAGAAATTGATTGACTAATTCTCTTGAAGACATTAAGGAGCCATGGGAAAGAACCAATCAAGTTCTGCATAGGTTCGATATATCGCTTGCTTGCAGAGGCATGAAAGCACCTTAACACACCCCCAGGGGGCCTTGAAAACTACCCTTAAAAGCTAAAATTACCATTTTTCATGAAATTGACGTTCTGAGCACTTTATCCTCGTTGTTTTTCTTAATAATTATTATTAGTATTAATCTATTGAAATATTTATTAACATTGTTTAATAAATCTTTAATTATTTAAACAAATATCATTTGTTTAATTTTTTTTTTGAGAATTTCGTTTTTTATCATAAAAATGTTTACTATTGGTCTAATGGTATATTGATAAAACATTAGTTAGTTAATTTTCAAATATTTAAACAAATAACATTTTTTTAAACATTTTTTTTTTGAAAATTCGTCTTTTATTATAAAAGTGTATACAATTGGACTATAATGGTATATTAATAAACATTGTTTAGTAAATGTCAATTATTTAAACAAATTCCATTTGTTTAAAAAATGATTTTTCAAGAAAATTTTTGTATTAAAAAATTACTGTGTACATACTGAAATGTTGATTAACATATATTAATTAATGAATAATTTTTTAAATAAATTCCAATAAATAAATTTATAAATTTTTCTACAAGTAATTCTTTATTTGTAACTAATAATAATCATGGAACATTTATTATTAAACTAACCATAAGTTTTTTTAATATGTACATTTAATTTGCTGAAACGATCCTAATGGGTTTAAACAATTTCTTCCCAAGTAATTCATAATTGTGTTATAATTATATTATATAATTACATTTTTGCATTCTGTAATCAATTGGACTATAATGGTATATTAATAAACATTGTTTGGTAAATTTCAATTATTTAAACAAATTCCATTTGTTTATACAATTTTTTTCTAATTTTTTTTTAATAAAAATTATTAGCTTCCAACTGGATGGGAAATGAAGCGCATAAAAAAGGAAAACAAATTGTTTCCCTTTTCTACTACATGTAGTTAAAGAGTATAACAAAAACTTCCCCGATTGCAGTAACACTACATTATCTCGCGACATATAGTAATACACCAAGCTGTAATTGTAAAAATGTAGATAATAAAAGAAAAGATTACAGAATGCAAAAATGTAATTATATAATATAATTATAACACAATTATATATTACTTGGGGAGAAATTGTTTAAACCCATTAGGATCGTTTCAGCAAATTAAATGTACATATTAAAAAACTTATGGTTAGTTTAGTAATAAATGTTCCATGATTATTATTAGTTATAAGTATAGAATTAATTTTAGATAAATTTATAAATTTATATATTGGAATTTATTTAAATAATTGAAATTTACTAAACAATGTTTATTAATATACCATTATAGTCCAATTGTATACACTTTTATAATAAAAGACGAATTTTCAAAAAAAAATGTTTAAACAAATGTTATTTGTTTAAATATTCGAAAATTAACTAACTAATGTTTTATCAATATACCATTAGACCAATAGTAAACATTTTTATGATAAAAAACGAAATTCTCAAAAAAAAACATTAAACAAATGATATTTGTTTAAATAATTAAAGATTTATTAATCAATGTTAATAAATATTTCAATAGATTAATACTAATAATAATTATTAAGAAAAACAACGAGGATAAAGTGCTCAGAACGTCAATTTCATGAAAAATGGTAATTTTAGCTTATAAGGGTAGTTTTCAAGGCCTCCTGGGGGTGTGTTAGGGGTGCAAAACCCATATGTGTGATACATGAAATTCATTGATGGATAGGTCTCTATAAGTTTCTATAATCTCCCGTCACTTATTCCTAAACCCTGAAAAATGATTCCAAAAACTCCAAAAAATGATTTTTCCCCGTGCAATTTACATAGGAAACTTCAAGTCAAAACCGGCACGTGTTTTGATTAAAAAAAAAAAAAAAAAATTAGGGACTTTCTTTATTTGTATTTAGAAACGAATTGGGGGAATCGAGACTCTGTAGAAATAAAAGCGTTTTTGGACCACTCTGTGTCCCCGCAGTCAATTCATAAACAATGCTAACCTACATTTAATACATTGAACATTTCAGTAACGAAACTTCAACAAAAAGTAAGCTGAGTGAACACTAACTATATGTATGAAAGTATCTTATAAGCTTTCCTTGAATTTTCGTTTTTTATATTTTTTTCCAAAATAGTTGATTCAAAATGCGTCTCGACTTTACACAAACTGAAATAGTCACTAAACAATGTAAGTACGGCCATTACGAAGAAATGGCACCACAAAATACAATTTTATTGAAGCGAAACTCTGTGCTCCGCCGCACAGTGGGTTAAAAAAAAAATTTTGCGGACAAATTGATATTCAGAAGCTATTTCTGAACCGATTTGAACCTTTTTTTTTTTAAATCAAAGCTTATAAAATTCTGCACAAAACTGTCGATCCATATTTTGAAAAAAAAAATTTCTTTTTTTTTTATTTAATAACAAAAAGGAAAAAAAAAAATTTTGTTTTTTGAGTACCGAGTTTTGAAAAATACTTGTATTCAATCCCAAATTCCTAGAATCAATGAAGCAACTATCTAGGAAAGTTGTCCAATAGCTTAGAAATTGTTTAAAAATTTATTGAATTTGTTATAAACAAATAAGTGGGTAAAAATGGATTCCTGGGGATTGACAGTGATTCGTCAATTTATTCGCACTAAAAATGAATCATTTATAGACAGAAACCGATTTTTAACTAAATTCATTAAAGACCATAAATAATTTGTTATTTCATAAACAAATTTTATAAACAATTAACCATATCAGGTATTTATGACGACATAAATGAAGTTTTTTCTACTGAATCGGCCGAAAATTATAGACAAATGTCACTTACGTACCCGATTTAGTCATTCAATAATAATTAAAGATTGTTTAAACAAATTTAATTAACAAATGCACTGTTTGGCTATTTTTAGTGGTAGAAACTTGGTTCTTTCAACGTAATCAAGTGTAAATGACTAATTTTTAAACCTTTAGGGAGTTTACATGACAATGAACAATTTTAATTATTAACAACAATTATATAAACAAATTTTTATCAGCTTCGGAATTTTTAGAGAAAAAAATGTGTTTCTGTGATTCATGAGCAACTTATTATTTAACAATGACTCTTTGCTATCAATCAATAACAATTCATAATTTTTGTAATAAAAGTAATTAACAAATGCATTTCTCGGCTATTTATAAAAATAATAACTCGGGGTTTCCAACGTGTATTACTGTTTATAACTAACTTCTAAACATTTTTTTATACTTTTAAACTTTTTAATTTTTCTAAGCTATTGGACAACTTTCCTAGATAGTTGCTTCATTGATTCTAGGAATTTGATTCTAGGAATTTCTCGAAACTCGGTACTCAAAAAATAAATTTTTTTTTTTCATTTTTGTTATTAAATAAAAAAAAAATAAATTTTTTTTCAAAATATGGATCGACAGTTTTGTGCGGAATTTTATAAGCTTTAAGTTAAAAAAAAAAGGTTCAAATCGGTTCGCCGGTCCTCTATGCCCTGCTCTCCCCTACTAACCCCTGAAAGGAGTTTTTTTTTAAACTGACAAACTTATTGGTATAATTTAAAAATTATTACCTTACGTAATAACCTTATATGAAAAAACTATAAAAATCATGGTTTTTTGAGTTTATCTCAGTTAAAGCCATGAAAGACTTAACCGATCCCTACTTTACCGACATTTGTTTCTCTGCAACCTTGTAGATTTATTGAAATATCAACTTGAAAATTTTTAAAATTAAAGAAAAGATGCTAATGTATATTTATCTGGTCTTAAATTTTTGAAAACATAAAAAATAAATTTTTATAAATGTCAATATTTAGAAGCAGACAAATCTACCTTAAAGCTTTAGCTTCAATTTTAGAAAATTTCAATTTGATATTTCAATAAATGTATTACGGTGCGTCTGAACCAACTTTAATTGAAAGATCGGTTTTATTTATTTAAATGCAAATTATCAGATTAAAAAAAATTTCGTTTTGCATTAAAAAAAACTAAAAAAAAAACTATTTTCAAAATGCACCCGCGCGATTTTTTTGGTTTTGGTCTTTAAATGTTCGTAAGATATCAGACAACTATAATCAATAGGAAAATTTCATATGCAAAAACCTTTCAATTAAATTTGGTACAGACGCACCGTGGTAGATGTATCGTTGCAGAGAAAAAAATGTCGGTAAAGTAGTGATCGGGTAATTCTTACATGGCCTTAAGATGTAAAATTAAAAAAATGTCTCCAACAAAAATTGTAGACCTAATTGAGATACAGATTTTTTGTTTTAAACATTTTTTTGCGAGTGATAGTTTCCGATAAAATCAATGATATAAAGATTTCCGTCGTATCTCCATTGGTTTCGGTTTGGTACCTACTTACGCTCTTCGCCACGGGAAGGCTGAGAATTACCCTTTACCATTCCTTTTGCCATTTGCCTTTACCGTTTTTTTCGAAACTTTATCGGAAATATAATATTTGATGTAATTAAATTTAAGAGAATTTAAACGATTAAATCAGAATTTTTTTTAATGAAATATTTGAACCGAAATGAAATAGACAAGGATGGATTTGAATATGAAAGAGTTAAGCTGAGACCGAGAAGAAGATATTGAAAGAGATAGGTTTCGAACCAGGTTGGGATTGAAATTAAAGGATTGAAGCTCATAGGAGTGAATTTCGATTTACAAGGAAATAGAAAGAGATAAATGGGGATCGGCGAAAGTTTTCAAAGATATAGAAAAGTGTGGAGTAAAGGAAATAAGAGCGAATTTTGATAGACACGATGATAGAAAGGTATAGACGAAAATAGACGTAAGATAGAAATGAATAGAGAAGTATCGATTGAAATGGATAGGAACGAATTAGTTGGATAAGGAAATAAAAAGGGATAGTCAAGAATAGACTAGAGATGTGAAGGAATAGAGAAATGGGGATTCAAGGAGATAAGAGCGATTTTGAATAAGAAGGAGATAGAAAGAGATAGACAATGTTATCTGAGAGATAGAAAGATATAAAAAAGGGCGGATTCAAAGAGATAGACGTGGAATTGAGTGGATTAAGATGGAAATAGGAAGCGACAGAGAACTGGAGATTGACAATGATAGACAAGAACAGACGAAAAATAGGAAGGAATAGAGAAGGGATGAGAAGAGCGATTTCGGGTAACAAGGAGATAGAAAGAGATAGATTGTAATAAGCAAGAGATGAATAGAGATAGAGAAGTTAGTATTGAAAGAGACAGACGTGGATGTAGATAAGTAAGAGAGTAAAAGGATTAGAAAAGATGAGATTAAAAAAGATAGTTGTGGATGTGGATTAATATGGAAATAAAAAGATATAGGCGATTATATACGAAATGTAGAAATGGATAAACAATCTTTATTCCTTTCTACCTTAGGGATAGAAAGAGACAGCAAAGAATAGGATTTCTATTTCTTTACTTCCAGCAGGGAAAGGCTCCAACGTAGTTCTGGAACAAGTGTACACCTGAATTAAGTAATGATGAAGTTCTCTTAGATCAGTTTAAAGATAAATATATTCGAGAGACTGAATTTGAGAAGGTATTTTGATTGATCATGCGAGGATAGTGTAGGTTGGACTTGGTTGTAGACTTGCGCGGAAGGCACCCTAATAAAGCTGATAGATTCGATAAAAGGAAAGGGGAAGCAGCTTTTATTCCGCGATTTATTTGGAGGAAATGTGGTAGTGGCTAGAGGGTTGTTTCTTTCGTCTAAGATGGTAGCGAAAAGTGCCTCGCATGTAGCTGGGCGTGTATGGAATCCGCGCCAATACTGTCGTATGCTGCCGTATTGGAGGATCAACACGCGAAGCAGACATGCCAAGAACCCCATATATCCATATGAGTGGAACATGAGGGTGAACGTGGGAGCAGAAAAACCAATCGGAAGCAAGTATTCTTTATCCACTCACATATCTTAAACGCATGCTTCATGCATGAGGCGTGGTTTGAAGCCCCTCTAGAAAAGAATTCCCCTGGGTAACATAAGTATAAAGTACATATCCTTCTTTCTTTTAAAAGTATGAATTTATGCGACCCTTGATCTGTGAGACATAGAATAACGTATGCACAAAGTCTTACTTTGTTCACAGTTCCACTTAATTCTTTATAGCATAGTTGGTCATAACGCGTTTTACCTTGCACATATATTCATAAATATTGCGAAATTTTTTGATTTAGATTCTAGATGAGAGCGATTGCTTCTCCCTTGAATTGGTTTGCGTTCTGACGTATTTTAATCATAAAACTTTAAATTATATGCAGTCTAATCATCGAATGACTGATTCTAAAAATGGTGTCTTTATTAAATCAAACTTAGAATTAAATCAAACTTTGAATTTTGAGGATTTCACCTCAAGTGTGCCCACTCTGAAATTTTACTTTGTCTGAATCAACTCAAACTTGGGAAAAGTGTAGTCTATGGATGGCAGTTTGTGGAAAAAAATTTGGCTGATTGAACAAACAATTACTGAAGGGGAGGGGGTGAAATTTCTCTATTCTGTGAATATACCATCTATTTCGGATATTTATGCCTCTTTCAATAACAATCAAACATTTTTTCACATCCTTTTCAAGATTTTTTCACGTCCTTTCGATTGATCGTAAATATTTTTTCAAACAATAAAAAAAAGTCACAAATATTTGAGTACTCCGCGGAATACTGAAAGCTTATTTTCAAGAATTAAAAATTCTTTCATTACTTTTTTACCCATATGGCCTTATTGGAAAAAAACTGAGATTTCTTTTAAGACCGAAAAAAAAAAAAAAAAAAAAATCCGGTCTCACCTCGAGAAAAAGTCCAATTTAGTTTATAGTTTTAATCTTAATTTTTGAAGATCAAATACTTAATTTTTTTAAATTCTTACGGTCAATCGAATACATGGAAAAATATATGGAAACTGTAGTGTGAAAACAATTTTTTACTGATATTCAAAGTTACAAATATCCGACATAGATGGTATCTGTACAAAACCTAGAAATTTCATCCCCTCCTTATCAGTAAATATTTGCCAAAGTCAAATTTCAAAATGGGTAAACTTGAGATAAAATCCCCAATTTGTAATAAACATTGAGTTTTTATTGTTAAATTTGTCTATTTTAATTGCCTCCACAAATTTACACTTAAGAATATAATTTGCAAATATTCAAGATATCGGCAAATCTTGGATATTTGCAATAATATTTGCAAATTGCAAAAAACATCAACTTAATAAACACTTTCTCAAGATTCAAAATTTGTTTATATATTTTAATTATTTATTATTTTTATATGAAATTAAAAAAAAATGTTTTTCTTCTTTTCTGTAAATATTTTTTTTTGTCACTGGCTGTAAACGTTAGATCACTTTAACGGATCCCAAATCATTCATTTGGTAGTAACTTTACATACTGAATGCTTAGACTTTTCTTCTTTTTGTCCTTTCTTTCTCCATATCCTTTCTACCCCCTTATTCTATTATTTTTTAAATTACCATCATATAATAATTTATAGATATTATGTGAAAAATGAGTTTTGAAATTTTTTCTTTTTGTTTTTCCTCCACATCCTATACATACATATTGACCATTATTATTTTCAACATTCACATCCTCAAATGCAACAGAATGTTTTGAAGATTGTGCAAAATCCTTTTTGAAAAAGGATATTTATTGAAAAATGTATAAATATGTATAAAATAAGAGAAATGTTTGATCTTATTTTCGTATAAAAAATAATAAAAGATGACAGTATATACAATATATATATAGAATATATGCATATATAGAAAAATATATATACAAAATACATACATTATTTTGTATAGGCTTAAGGGGTTCTTTCCAACTTATTTACCAAAATGGCTTATTCTATGATTTTTTTGTAAAGGCATTTAAGATGAATGGTATAATAATAATATATAATTTATCATTGAATTATTTCAAGAACGCTCATTTTGGAAAAAAATTTAAAAATTTTGATCATTTTTAAAATTAAAAAAAATTTTTTTTTTTTAATTTACAAATTCTGTTTGCGGATATTCTTAATACTTAAATATTCGAACAATTTATCATTATGACTTTCTTAGATAAAACAAAAATTGTCAAATTTACAGCATTTCGAACATTTCATAAAAAAGAATTAAAATTAAAATTTTAAGGATGTACACAAGGTAAAATATCGTTAAAAGTTAGTGAATTTTGCAGAGTGACTATATTGAGCTTTGCAGGGTATTGAGGTTGATGTTTGAAGATGAATATTATGCAAAGAGCAAAAATATTATTAATAAAACTGAGTTTTAGTTGTATAAGTTAGTATAATTACTAAAATAAATTAATTGAAGATAGTCATAAAAAAAACTTTTCGCTGTTAATCTATCTTAAGAAAACGAAAATTCTATCTTTTTAGATAGTAATCTATCCATGCCAGACATATAAGATGTTTAAAACATGGAAGTAATAGATATTTTATTTCAATATTAATAATTATTTCAGGTTAGAATAGTTGGATAACGTTGATATTTTTAAATAGAAATATAAAATTTTTATTGAGTGAGTGCGGCAAAACCGCGTAATTACGGGTGTGTCGTTTTCGCAAGTTGGTAAAATTGAACACCTTAAAACTGTTATGGCTGACATTGTGTTATTTTGTGGTTACGCTGCTGTTTTGTCGGTTTTAATTTTGTGATTTGCTTTTTCTCTCATAAATTAAAAAATACCGAAATGTTAGAAAATGTATCGTTGGAGAAATAGGATTATATCAGAAGAAGTGTACACATATATATCGATTGAAATTGAAAAAATCAGCTTAAAATTTCTTTCATACTATTATGAAATTGGAAAACGAAGAAAAATCAATTGTCAAAATTGATTTTACCACTGATTTTACGAAACTATAAATATTAACTACGAAATAATATTCTTAAATAATTAACAATCATTATAAATGCAAAATTAAATACTCTGAGTGATAATAAGCGCCATCTATTAGTACAACCTTGAAAGAAATGCACCTTTTTTAATAGTACCACCCTGAATCATATGATATTAGAAATCTTTCGGTGTTTCGACATTTTCCAACCGAATTTTGGAATATTTAAATTTTACTCCGTTTTTTATTACGGGGGTCGTCTCATGTGACAAGCATTTTTTTTTACACTTTTTTATGAATTTTTTGTCAAGAATAATATAGGCCAAATTGTCTGGTTTTTTGAGGGTATATTTACGAACTATTCAACAGTCATTATAAATGTTTTTACGTTAAACTGTACAGTCAAATCGACTGTAGACATCTGGATTGACATCCGTGTCAAAAAAAAGTTGGTGGTTGGTCAACACGATTCCAGCTGTTTAATTGATCTGAAATTAAAAAATCACCGACCGTTTTAATTGGTAGATCTATGGCTATCGTGTGAATCAGAATTGTGTCGAAATTTTGCATATTTTTTTTGTGAGCTGTCAAACATAAAAACACGATTTTCATCATAATTTTTTCTGGTATTTTTTTAATAAAAAAAATAAATATAGAAATCACAATAATTCTGGTTCACGCGAAAACTATAGATGTACTAAGTATATCATAAACATTTGAGCCCAATCAGTCAATTAGTTTTTGAGATATCGTGTGAATGAGATATCGTATGAATGAAATAAAAATCTTTTCCACTTCGTAACGAATCCGAATTGCCAAAAATTCTTTCACACATACATCGTAGATTTGTTTAGGAAGCGATTTGTGCGAAAAAAAAAATCGATTTTTTGATTCATCACATGAGACGACCCCCTTAACATCTCAAAAACAGGATTGAAGATTGATTTCAAATTTTGGGATGAATTTCATAAATATATCAAGGAAGTATTTTCAAAAGGAATAAGAAATATATTTGCTAAGGTCACTTAAGAATCTAGATTATCAGTAGCACGAAGTCCATTTCCCGTGTTAAATGTCATTTTCCCATGTTAAATTATCCAAATTTTAAACCTTAATAACTCGTAAACGAGCTTCAAGATCGATATGAAATTTTGCAGGTATCTTTCATAGGTCTATAAGATTTAATTATTAAAAGTTTTATTAAAATTTATTTGGGTTTGAGATAACTTGCGTAAATCATCAAGCTAAATAACTCACGCTATGAAAAAAATTAATAGATGAAAAATGTTCTTTTGTAAAAGCCTTATAAGACTGTTATAACAACTTTTTTAATACTCTTGAAAAATTAAAAATTCAAACTCAACAAATAATTCGTGATACTGAGAAAATTATAAAAACAGAAGGGGGGCTTAGCCCTCCTGCGCGCTCCGCGCGCCTACCTCCCATCAGAATTTTGAAGAATTCTTTGATTTAAGAGCGTTTTATTGAGGTCTTACAGGCGTTTTATAGTAGTCTTTTAGTGGTCTTAAGGAGTCCTATGGGGATCAGAACCCTAACCCTTAACTTTAAATAAACCTTATGGGATCTTATATGAGACTTTTGAGATTTTAATGAACGTTTTATGGGAATTTTATGTTATTTTTTTGTGTCCTATGGGGTTGAGACCCTAACTTAACCTAACCTAATCTTTTGAGATTTTCAGGGATTTCTTGTTTGGGTTTTATGGGGTATTATGGTAATCTTTTGGGGTCTTATGGAATTTTTATCTTTTTGGGGCTTTATGTGGTTTCCTTTTTGTCATATGGTGGTCTTATGGGGTTCTAATGAGATTCTTGATACAGCGGCAGCGGTGAAATTAAGAGGGGTGGCTTGATCAATTTGGTCAGAAGGGGCGTGGTTTCATCAGGGTTACGTGTTCACGGAGTTAAAAAGGGGCGTGTCGTTATGGGGTCACATGATGGGTTGTCATGGAGGTGGACCTAACCTAACCCTAAACCTTGCCTATCCTAACCTAACCTTAAACTAACCCAATACCTTACCTAACCTTAAACCTAACCTAACCTAACCCAATCCAACCAATGATTCAAAAGGGGCGTGGTTTTACCAGGGTCACGTGATCATGGGAGTCTAAGGTCGTTATGGGGTCACATGTATAATCGGAAGGGATTATGCAATTATTGGAAAGAAAGGGGACAGGAACTGCTATGTGAGGGCGAGAATAAACAAGGCGAGAATTAACAATAATCAATTAACACTTTATTTACCGTGAAGAACTCCGGCACAAAATCCCAAAAAGTACAAAGAGCAGAATCGTTGACACTAAAGCAGAATAATCGCGACACAGTAGAGCTATCTGCGTGCGCTCGCTACCAGGTCTAAAGAGAAAGAGCTCGCCGGTTCGGGCCCCGCCCCCAAACCTGCACTCAGGCAACCAAAGTAACAGCCATATAACACCCCTCCCATGTGAGAGTTTGGGTCCATGACCGAAACTTTTTCCAATAACGCCAGCTCGGAATCGAAATCTAGGGCTTCTTCCCTTACCTGCGCCTCCATTTCCCGCTCCGGGTTCCTAACATCCCATCTTCTCTTCCGACTGGCCTTAATCTCTTACTTTAATACCCCCTGAAATTTCATATTGACCCCTTCCCAATCTCCCTTAATGTACTTGCTTTTATCGTGACTAGGGCTCGTCAGATTTTGCCTGTATTTGTACGGCCTGTCATTACAGTAGCTATCTTGGAATATGTATTGGAATATGTATATTTCTTCTGATACTAATCTCTTACAAAATTGGCACTCTTTTGCCCCTACTCTAACTACTGGTTTCGATGATTTTTCACTTCCTTCTTGTCTGTCCATCCTTGGTTCTAACTGTCCACCTGTAACAATTCGATAACCAAAAAAAAAAAAAATAAAAAAAAATTCTTTGGGTCGGGAGTTCGATTAATTCCTTAGAGTTTGTGCATTTTATTTTATTTTTTTTTATTTTCCCCATCTGGGTTGTGTCCAAACGTCCGTTACACAAGAAATAGCCCTAGGCGTTTTTCTTGGCCCAGAGTTCCCTCTGGACCCTCCTGACTTCCTCCTCCCTCATTTGTTTAATCCTGCGGACTTCCGCTTCTACGTCCCTCCTCCTCTGCTACTTGTCCAGGGCCCAGAGTCGATCGGCCTCGGCCCGATCATCCTCTGCCCTCCTCACTTCGAGCTCTCGGAGTAGGCGCGAAACCTCCGCGGTCGCTTCCCACTCAGCTTATCTCCTTGTTTGGAGCTCCCTAAGCTCGTGGGCGATTCCGTCGGAGATGATGTGCCGCACGTGACGGTGCGGACGGTAAGGGATCTCCTCCTCGGGCACCCCTGCCCGAACTGGAGTCTATCAGAGTTTTTACTTCTACCTTTATTTTCTGTTGTTGCTCTTTCTCTTTCTTTAACCTTATTTTTACTTTATTTCTTTATTCTTTACTAATTCTATTTCTACTTGACTTTACTTTATTCCCTTGTGGTTCTTCTTCCACTTTCCACAATTTCTTCTTTACTACAAAAGTACCTTCATATTTATTGTACAGTTAACCTGCTTTAATTTCCGCCTTTTTTGACAACTTATTTACCTTTTTATAAACTCTATCCCCTATTTTAAATTCTTGCGGCCTCCTTCGAAGGTTATAGTATCCTGCTTGTCTCTGATTTGCCTCATCTAAGTTTTTCTGAACCTGACCTTTTATTACTTGGAAGCTACGCCACCTATCCGTCCATTTATCCACATCCTGAAACTCTACTTCCTCTGTGTCTTCAATTTCCGATTTCAGAGATTGTTGCGAGTGTAATTCCCTACCTAGGTTTATGAACGCTGGAGTAAAACCTGCCGACGCATTTTTGCTAGAATTCATCGCGTATATTATGTCAACTAAATACTCATCCCATGACGCGTGATCGTCATCTAAATACGCTTTTATCAGTTGTTTTATCGTTCTATTATATCTTTCGGTCGGGTTAGCTTGAGGGTAATATTTTGGTGTGGTTACGTGCCTAATTCCGAATTTTTCTGCTAATTCCCTAACAGTTTTGTTAACAAACTCCGTTCCATTGTTTGTTAACAATATTCTGGGGGTTCCCCAGTGCGAGATTATTTTATTATAGAACTCTTTTTCTATTTATTTACCATTCGCTTTTTTAATCCGGATTATCTACATCCACTTCGAAAAATTATCCACCACCACCAGGATATATTGATTCCTGCACTTTCTGGACAACGGTAACGGTCCCATTATGTCCGCTGTGACCATTGTCCAAGGTTCTTCAACTATCCGCTTACCCATTAATCCTATTTTAGGTTTGTTTCCCGGTTTAATTCTCTGACAAATTTTGCAGTTCATAACGTAATTTAGTATATCGGAATAACTACCTGGCCAAAAATAGCTCTCCGATATTCTCGCGTACGTTTTCTCGCCTCCTAAATGGCCTGCCTGCACATTGTCGTGGTTTTCTATAATAACAAAACCTGTTTCCGCAATCTTTTAGGGATGACTAATTTCCACGGATTCAAATCTGGTAATAGTTTCGACTTTAGAGGATCTGGTCTATAAAAATACAATTGGGAATCCTTAATTCTCCAATTTTCGTTTTCTTTCGGATGCTTTAACACCTACCTAACCTTGGCTTTATTTCAATCATCGGTTTCCTCTCTTAAGGTTTTTAGAGTTTTTTCTACGCATGTCGCTAAGGCGCTGGCTAACGGTTTTTCGACTTCGGTTTTTCGCGAGAGTGCATCCGGGATGTGATTCGAACTACCTTTCCGATAGACTACTTCGTAATCGTACTCCAAAAGTTCTAGCGCCCATCTGGCTACTCGACCTGTTGGGTTCTTCATGTTATGAAGCCATTTCAGAGCTTGGAGAATAAGTCAATACCCTGAACTGAAAGCCCTCTAAATAAGGTCTAAAATTCCTTATCGCCCAAATTACTGCTAAACACTCTAGCTCTGTTGCAAATATATCTCGTTTCCGCTCCGTTTAAGCCCCTACTCGCGTAAGCGACTACATGATTTCCCCCGTTTTTAACTAGTGTTAAAACTGCTCCTAACCCTGTAGTACTCGCGTCAGTTTCTACTTGAAACGGTATTGTAAAGTCTGGGGTGTACTAAGATCGGATCTGATGTTAATGCTTGTCCTTAATTCTTTCGTAAGCTGCTTCCTGATCCTCTCCCCACTCCCAGGCTTTACCTTTCTGCAACAACCTATTAAACGGTTCTACTATCTCCGCAAAACGTGGTATAAATTTCCGGTACCAACTCGCCATTCCAATCAGTCTTTGTAATTGTTTTATATTTTTCGGCGCCGGGTATTCAAGAATTGGCTTTATTTTGTCCTCGTCAATCTGAATACCAATTTTGTTTATTTTTAAACGCAAGCATCTGACCTCCTAACAACCGTATTCGCATTTTTCCGGGCTAATCGTTAATCCTGCCTTATTTACCCTATCCAGTACTATCCCTAAGTACTTTAGATGCTCGTCAAAGCTATCGGTCGCGATAACTATGTCATCCAAATAGCAAAAGACCTGTGGCTTCAATTCGGGTGTTATTATTTTGTTCATAAGTCTCTGGAACGTTTATAACAGTACTAGATACTGTCTTTCCAATATGCCTAAAGGTAGGCATCCCGGCATACACATTCGGCACGGCAGGACGCCGACAGGTACCAATTGGTTCGGATCCAATTATGGTACTGCCTTAATTACGCCAGGTGCGTACCTAAGATGCTCTCTCATTAGCGACACGAAGCAATGCAGGGATAAAAGAGGAGAGAGCTTCTCACTCATTGCCTTCATCGCCAAGCCTACGAGTGGACCAGTGTCTTTCAAATTAGTGCTCCAGCGGTGATTTTCCAACATAATCCAGGTAATATACCGAGCCTTGTACGCAGTTCCTAGCTGAGGTCTCGTTATTTTATTTTTTGTCAACTTACCCTGGTGAGGGGTAGTTTTACGGTGCCCAGTGTACGCAGTTCCAAGCTGCTGGTGTTCCTATTTTCTTTCTCGCCATTGCACTTTTTGATTTCTTGCCATTTTTATTTTGCCTTTTAAATGTGTGATCATGCCTTTGGTTCTCTTTGTACGCTGCACCAAGCTGCGGAGATCCAAGGCTAGGATTACTAGGAGATAGGGCAATTTTACCACCGAATTGCTGACTCTCTATGCACGCTGTACCAAGCTGTGGAGAGTTGGTATCATTCGTCGGTTAGAGTCGAAAAAGGAGAAAAATCTAATCATTGGGGTTTCAGAATTAGGCCACCAATTATCAATTAACGGTCGTGTTGCGTTTTCTCGCGCGTTTAAATTATTTAATATCTAACTAAGTCGCGAATCTCTCATGGTTTGGGAAAATAGAATGTAACGAACTGAGAACTCCAGAATGTACAATAAATGTTCTTTAACATTCTAGAGCTCAGTTAGGTCCATGAGAGATCTTATCCTTTTATATGAACTTTATAAAATGTAATGAGCAATTTGATTTATTTATGTCAATGAAAATATGTCTGAATAGTGATTCAGTTTATAAAGCTTAAATTAATATTTTGAAGCAGCAATAATTCTCTGGATTTTGAATTGCTATTCTCGAATAAATATTTTGTTATATTAATTGGTGTCGCACTTACTTGCCTCCCTCGAAATAACCACCCACGCCTGTGACGACAGCAGGTTTTATTAGCCTATGAGAGGGCATAAGTCTTATTTTCAGCACTGGATTCTTTTAAATATTTACCTAAGACTTGTTATCGTTACACGTTGCAGGCGCATTGGTCAGTCCAAAGGGCATCCTCTTGAACTGGTACATGCCTTTTCCAGTGACTATGAATGCGGTTAGAGATTTGGACTCTTCTTCTAAAGGTATTTGCAAATATGCCAATTTCATATCTACTTTGGATATATATTTCGCGGCCTTGAGCGCGTCTTTGATCTCATCCATCAAGGGTATCGGGTAACCATCTTTCTTCGTCACTGTGTTGACTTTCGGAAAGTCCAAACAAAACCTATATTTCCCGTTTGGTCCTTTAATCAAAACTATAGGATTCGACCATTCTGAGCATGAGGGTTCAATTATTCCCTGCTTCAGCATTTTATCCACTTCTTCGCAAATCGCTTGTTTGATTATCGGGCTAACCTGATAAAACCTTTGCTTAATAGGCTTGTGCTCTTGCACATCTATTCTATGTTTCGCTAGATGCGTTGCCCTATGCTCTTTTCCTTTTTCTGGTTTAATTTTCCTACTCAAAAATTCTTCCAACCTTTTTTGTTGGGTTTCATCTAATTCGCAAATTCCTGACGCTCTTTCGTCCCCTTTTTTTATATTTTTTCTATTCCTTTCTTGAGTTTCTTTTGCCATCTTCCTTTTTTTATCTACCTTCTTTAGTATGGCCCTATTTTTAAATTCTTGCCAATTATTTTCACTTTGGCTTTCTATCCAATCTCTCATTTTATTTTTAGGTATTCTTGCTTCCATAAGCTTCGGTACTTCTTTACGCCTTACTTGCGAGCTATCTTTTTCCCTCTCATTTTCCTCTCCTAGCTTATTTAGACATTCGAAACGATTACTGATTGGAATTTGGGAAACTTTTGGTGTGAAATTCAGAGTTCGTGCTTTCTCTGATAATACTGATATTTTAGGACTTATTATTTTCCCCAATTCCGGTTCAGTTCTCGTTTCTCTACCCGACTCGGTTGTTCTGTCCCTTTTTAAGCTAACCTTGTTCCCAAATTTTATTCTAGGCCTCATTGGAGGATTGAGCGACTCTCGATTTAGACTGTTGATTTTAATCGGCTCTGGAAGGGCTATAGGCTGAGACTCTTTTTTGAACTTAGTCAAAGGGTTGTCTGGCAACCACCAAACTTCTTTATCATAATCAAGTGTCATTCTCAAATCCTTAATCATATCGGTCCCTAAAATTCCTACAGATTTTAATTCGGGAACTATCCTGACTACGAGCCTTTTCCTGAGATTCCCTATCTCTACTGGAATAGACCCTTGACCCGTAATCTTTACTTCTTCCCCGTTTGCAACTATCAGGGTTCATGAGACGAGCTCTGATACTAAAATTCCTGATTTTTCTATTACTTGTTTAAGTTCTCTACCAACATATGTGTGTGTCGCACCTGTGTCAACCAGCAATTTAAACAATTTTTCCTCAAATTGAATTATTACATGAAACTTTGTTTCGCCTTTACCATTATTTTCCGACTTTAAATTTTCTGGCGTTCTGGCCCCAAGTCTTCCAAGTCTTCTGGTCAAGTGAGATTCTGGTGGTTTATTTCCCTTCGCCCGCCCTTCCAGTTTCCCGAATTCTTATATCTATTTCGGCAATCCCTTGCAATGTGACCACACACATAGCATTTCCAGGTTTGTCTTTGATCCCTAGAGTTTCTACTTAGCCATGGTTTTCTAATTGGGGGTTCTCTTATTATTGGATCAGCTTTTATTTCTGATTTGGGCACGTCAGATTTATTTATAGGCTCTATCGCTCTTATTTCGGGTTTCTGTTCCCTTTCCGATTCTACCTCGCTCATTCGTACGCTCGCTTCTCGATTTTGTTCCCTTCGCCTATCTGAGTTTTCTCGTCCCTGGTATCTTCCATATTGGTTTTCATACCTTTGCCTAACTGGTTACCATTGCTCTCTAGCATTCCTATTTTCGTAATTTTACCCCTGATTATTTTGACGTCTATTAAAGTAATTATCGCTCGGTCTGTTTCTTAACTCTGTTACGGTTAATTCCTGATCTCTAATTTTGACTTCAATATTTCTACTTCCCATTCTTTTCCTATTTCTAAGAGTTCTTCGAAAGATTGAAAGTTGTATCTCCTTATATACGTCTTATAAATCAAGCGCATGTTTTCGTATGCTTTACGCAACTCCCACTCTAGCAGTTTTCGAGGGCTTAGCATACTGAATAATTTTCTGATCTCTGTGAGGTATGAACCCAAATCCTGGTTCTCCCTCTGATTACAGAATTTCATTCTTTGATGAGTTTCTTTTACAAATCTCTCATCCAGATACGTATTTCTAAAACTCGGCAGGAAATCGTCTAGGCTGCGCCACGATCTTTTATTTATCGAGAACCAATCTCTTGCTTCCTCTCTCAGGAGCGCATTTAAATTCTCTAAGATGTCACGATCGTCTATATTATAACCCCTTTTAAACCTGATAATGTCTTCCAGAAATTGGGCAGAGCTGTCCATTTTATTGTTCGCAAATTTAAATGGCCAACCAGACATTATGTGGAATGGTGTTTGCACCATACCATATGGGAAATACGTAGCTAGGATTGTATCCCGCCGTTGGGGTGGTTCCATTTCGCGAAATGCATTTCTTTCGTTTATTTCGTGACGCATGGTTAAAGATCTACGCGCCGATCTTTCTCTCGCATACGACATACGCGATCTATTTATGCTTGACCTATCCATGGTTGGTTCCCTATTTTCCCATACCAAATTTTGTGCTGTTTCTCTAACAATCCTAGGTTCTATATTTTCTCTTATCGGGTTTCTAATTTCGGTTCTATCCTCACTAAATTCTACTAACTGAACCGATTGCCTACCCTCTCTTTCTTCGTTCGGGTTATACTCATTTAATCTTAAGTATTCGCTTTCTGAACCTTTCAAGTTGCTATCCATCGCGTCTGTAGCCGCTCGCATTTCCTCTAAATCCTTCCCAGTGAGTCTATCTTTCAGTCTTAGTTTGGAGTAAGTTTTTAGTACACTGTGTGTTACAGTATCTCTGTTGGTGTTAGAGTTCAGGCCTCTCCCTGGCCTTGAGCTGTCAGAGTCTCTCCCCAACTGTCTCTGATTATTTGTCAGAGTTTGAGTATTTTTCGGAGTTAGATTTTTTGGAATAGCACTTACTGCTCTCCTTTCGTTTAGGTCTGGGAGTCCCGAATAGTCCCATCCGAGAGTTTGGCGTTTCGTACTAGCGAATCTATCTTCCCTATTTCTTAAGCCCCAAGTGATAGGTCTTCCTCGTTTAAAGTAAACCGGTTACCTACCTCTGAAGTTCTATTTCGCGAAAAGCCCCTACCTCGCGAACTAAACCCTTTATTTTCTAGAAGAACATCCGTGTTTGTCGGTGTATTTAATCTCTCAATGTCCCTAGCCAGTTCCTCTATTTCCCCACCTGTCACTTGATCCGTCAGTCTGCGCTCAGTTTCTGCCATTTTGCTTTTTCCCTTTCCCGACCTTAGTACCATTCCCCCTGACGCCATGCTACACTGCACTCGCGATTCTCAGTTGACCGATTCAATTTTATTTGCCACCCGGTAGACAAAATTTTATTCACTTTTATTGCTAACTATTATTGCGGCACTCCGGTGTCCGAAATTTCGGTCTAAATTGTCGAGGAACGTCTATTTATAGAGATACCGCTCGGACTAGGCCATGAGTCACCCGCTCTGACCCTGCTATACGCGCTTCGCGGTCACTTCCCCGCTTCACCTATTATGAATTCCCCCTGACCGTTGCTACTTTCACCGAATTCAAAATTTCCCTCAAATTCTCCTCCCTCAGGCAGTTTATGAGGATTGTAGGTTATTTAGTTTGGCGCCAAGTATAATCTAAATGAATTATGAACTGAAAAGCCAATGATGGGGTCGGATTTTCGTAACCCTGGGTCCATTCAGAAGGATCGCTCCTTTGTTCAGATCCAAGGGGCTATCAGCCTCTCTGTTCGCCAGAGTCTCTGGGCCTCGCGGCACAGCTCTTCTGGTTCGCAGTTCCCGAGTTCACAGTCCATATACACTCATCTTTTGAACGAGGGCTACTCTCCGGGGTAAAAACAGGTAGAAGGCCCTCCTTCGAACGGAAAGTAAAATGCGGCGAGCGAGCACTATTACGTCAATACTCAGGACCGTATATATGTAGACTCTGAACCCGTGCTCATGATTCGTTAATTTGTATACCACGCAGGCTACGCAGTACGGCACTGACTTCGAGGTCACTTTGAGCGCCGGCACTTCAGTTTAGGCTGTCAAGGGACGCGCGGGAGTGACGCAGAATCAGCCCTTAAGTCCACCCACCAGCTGCAAGGTCACGTGATCCCTAGGGATAGTTATTACATCTGTAAAAATACAAAAATAAGTAAAATTAGTGTGTGACGAGTGAGGTGAACGCAAGTGAAAATCTATTTAAGTGTGAATAGGTATAATATATGATTATTAAGTGTGGGTGCAGTGTAAACGCGGTGACAAAACTATTGCACACGGTTCTCACTTACTCGGGTGGTAAATTTTATCTACCAGGTGTATAATCTTAAATCCGCTGTGTGAGTTCGACACCTGTCTACATAAATCAGTGCACATAGTAAGTTTTTTTATACAACAACATAAATTTTTCCTTGAGTAATCATGTCTAGTTTTGTACCAGAAAAGGAGCATTTGCGGGAAGCTCTACTTTTTTGCTTCAATTTGAAGAAATCGGCTGCCGAATCACATCGAATGCTTGTGAAGGCCTATGGTGACAGTGCTTTATCGGAAACAACTTGCAGAGACTGGTTTCGTCGGTTCAAAGTCGGTCATTTTGACTTGAGTGACAAGAAGCGTGAAAATCGGCCCAAAAAAATTGAGGACCATGAATTACAGGCTCTTTTTGATAAAGACGATACACAAACACAAAAAATGCTTGCCGAACAGTTAGGTGTTACTCAACCGGCCATTTCCATGCGTTTACATGCCATGGGAAAGATCCAAAAAATGGGAAAATGGGTACCCCATGAACTGAACGATAGGCAGATGGAGCGACGCCAAAACACATGTGAAATCTTGCTTGATAGACACAAAAGAAAGTCGTTTCTGCATCGTGTGGTGACTGGAGACAAAAAGTGGATTTATTTTGAGAATCCGAAACGAAGAAAATCGTGGGTCGATCCCGGACAACCAGCAACTTCTTTCTCAAGACCTAATCGCTTTGAACACAAGACGATGCTGTGCGTTTGGTGGGATCAGCAGGGTGTCGTCTACTATGAGCTATTAAAACCTGGTGAAACTGGCGATGCTCACCGATACCACCAACAACTAATCAATTTGCGCCGTGCTTTGCGTGAAAAAAGGCCGGATGGTGAAGAAAGACATGAGAAGCTGATTTTTCTTCACGACAACGCCCCATCGCACACGTCAAAAATGGTCCAAAACTACTTGAAAACACTCAACTGGGAGGTGCTACCTCATCCCGCTTATTCACCAGACCTGGCCCTTTCTGATTACCACCTGTTTTCGTCAATGGGTCACGCACTCGCTGAACAACACTTCGATTCGTACGAAGACGTCGGAAAATGGCTTGACGAGTGGTTTGCATCGAAAGATAAAGACTTTTTTTGGCGTGGTATACACAAATTGCCCGAGAGATGGGGAAAATGTATAGCAAGCGAGGGAAAATACTTTGAATAAAGTTTATTTTATTTTCTGCAAAAAAAAAGACTTTCTTTTGCCTAAAAAACAGCGGATTTAAGCTTATACACCTGGTATAAGAGCCCCTATTAGTTAAAATTTACATTAGATTTTTACAATCATAAGAGCTACTATTGATAGGCAGAAACTATACACCGTTGAATTTATAAAAGAAATGCGTGAAATGACAATTATTGTTGCGCCTATTAATTGTCACTTCTTCGATTTAGGACTGGCAACGACAAGAGCGCCTGAGCGTTGATAGTCCAATCCTCCTCGAAGATAAGTTCAATTAAATATGGCAAGGATAGCTGCGCCTACACTGAGAGCAGTTTGATACAGCTACCATTTCTCTCTACGTATAGAGAGCACCACGTGTTTAGTATAGCTACCGCGCTAAATATGAACTGTGTTTATTCCTTTACTGCGCACAGCTACTGCTCTGAGGGCAAAGTATAGGGGCTATACTTTTTATATACTTTAACACTCGCATAACAGTTACACCGACTGAGAGTACAGTCGCTGACAAGCCGCAACAGCACGCCACTATGCCGTAGCGGTGCTCACAGTGTACTAAAAAAGTATAGTGGCTGTTCTTTGGAGAGTCTAACCAACGCTATGTGGATTCACGCAGCCAATGTACCTCGCGTATACCCAGTGTACTGAACTTCTCTCAGTGTATGCTTTGTGATTTCTCGCCGATCTGCTTGGTGGGCCGCGACCGGCTGAACTGAAGAATGAGCGTTTTGCGGGTGCATTTAAAGGTGTTTGTCTGCAATGATTGACCGCTGTGTAACATGGCTGTTACTTGGGTTGCCTGAGTGCAGGCGTGGGGGGCGGGGCCCGAACCGGCGAGCAGCGGTGCTGCGCATCGTCGTTCGGCCACCCCGCTCTCTTTCTCTTGGGACGTGGTAGTGAGCGCACGTCGTTATCTCAGCTGTTGAGAGATACTAGTGGTGTTACGACGATTCCCTTTTCTGTACTTTTTGGTGAAGTTCGACCGGCGTAATATACGGTAAATAAAGTGCTCTTATTGTTTTTATGTCTGGTCTAATTACTTCTCGCCCCACATGGCAGTTCCTTTCCCCTTTTCCTCCCAATAACTGTATAATTAAATCCCGATTATACTTGGCGCCCAACAAAAAAACCCACAATCCTCAAAACTACCTGGGGGGGGAAGAATTAGTGAAGATAAAAATATATGTCATTGTTGGAGAGTGTAAAATTGTATAGAGAATTGCTAGTGTTTTTCCGCGGTAGGTCTTTTCGCTTTTCAGAGATAGGAAAGTGAAAAAAGAAAAAAGTGCAACCTTCGTCGAATAATTTTCCCTTATCTTTGGTTAGGCAAAATTTAAAGTGAACCAAAAAGGATTAAAGTTTCGCGTTGCTCGGTTAGGAAAGTGAGAACTCGAAACGGTAAAAGTGTTAAAAAAGCCGTGGGGAAAACAGTGTAAAGTGCGTAGGAAAAACCCGAGAAGGGTCAGCGCAGGCTGACGGGTCAAGTGACAGGTGAGGAACTAGAGGAACTAGCTAGGGATATTGAGAACTTAAATACGCCGACTAATACAAGTTCCTCTAGGAAATAAGGGGTTTAGTTCGCGAGGTAGGGGTTTTTCGCGAAATAGAACCTCAGAAGTAGGAAACCGGTTGATTTTAAATGAGGAGGACCTGTCACTTGGGGCGTTAGGAAATAGGGAAGATAGATTCGCTAGTACGAAACGCCAAACTCTCGAATGGGACTATTCGGGACTCCCTGACCTAAACGAAAGGAGAGCAGTAAGTGCTATTCCAAAAAATCTAACTCCGAAAAATACTCAAACTCTGACAAATAATCAGAGACAGTTGGGGAGAGACTCTGACAGCTCAAGGCCAGGGAAAGGCCTGAACTCTAACACCAACAGAGATACTGTAACACACAGTGTACTAAAAACTTACTCCAAACTAAGACTGAAAGACAGACTGACCGGGGAGGATTTAAAGAAAATGCGATCGGCTAGACACGCGATGTATAGCTATTTGAAAGGTTTAGAAAGCGAGTACGCGAGTTTGAAAAATAATAATCCGGACGAAGAGAGAGACGATAGGCGATCGGTTCGGTTAGTAGAATTGAACGAGGACATAACCGAAGTAAGAAACCCAATAGGAGAAAATAGAGAATCTTGGTATGTTAGAGAAATAGCACAGAATTTGGAATGGAAAAATAGGGAACCAGTTATGGAAAGGTCAAGCATAAATAGATCACGCATGTCGTATGCGAGAGAAAGATCGGCGCGTAGATCGTTAACAATGCGAGATGAGCCAAGCGAAAGAAATGCTTTTCGCGAAATGGAACCACCCCAACGGCGGGATACAATTCCAGCCACATATTTCCCATATGGTATGGTGCAAACACCATTCCAGATAATGTCTGGTTGGCTATTTAAATTTGGGAACAATAAAATGGACAGCCCTGCCCAATTTCTGGAAGACATTGTCAGGTTTAAAAGAGGTTATAATATAGACGATTGTGACGTCTTAGAGAATTTAGATGCGCTCCTGAGAGAGGAAGCAAAAGATTGGTTCTCGATAAATAAGAGATCGTGGCGCAGCCTTGATGATTTCCTGTCGAGTTTTAGAAATACGTATCTAGATAAGAGATTCGTAGAAGAAACTCATCAACGAATAAAATTCTGTAATCAGAGAGAGAACAAGGATTTGGGTTCATATCTCACTGAAATTAGAAAATTATTCGGTATGCTAATCCCTCGAAAACCACTAGAGTGGGAGTTGCGTAAAGCATATGAGAATATGCGCCTGATTTATAAAACTTATATTAGGAGATACGACTTTCAATCTTTCGAAGAACTCTTAGAAATAGGAAGAGAGTGGGAAGTAGAAAGATTGAAGGCGCGAATTAGAGGTCAGGAATTAGCCGTAACGGAGGTAAGAAAGAGACCAAGCGATAATTACTTTTATAGACGTCAAAATAATCAGGTGCAAAATTTTGAAAATAGGAATGCTAGACAGCAGTGGCAACCAATCAGGCAGAGGTATGAAAACCAATATGGAAGATACCAGGGGGGAGAATACTCAGATAGGCGAAGGGAACAAAATCGAGAACCGAGCGTACGAAGTAGCGAGGTAGAATCGGGAAGAGAACAGAAACCCGAAATAAGAGCGATAGAGCCTACAAATAAATCTGACGTGCCCAGATCAGAAACAAAGGCTGACCCGATAGTAACAGAACCTCCAATTAGAAAACCATGGCCGAGTAGAAACGCTAGGGATCTAAGACAAACCTGGAGATGCTTTGTGTGTGACAAACCTGGTCACATTGCAAGAGATTGCCAAAATAGATATCAGAATTCGGGGAACTAGAAGGGCGGGCGAAGTGAAATAAACCACCTGGAGCCAGAACGCCAGAAAATTTAAACTCGGAAAATAATGGTAAAGGCGAAACAAGGTTTCATGTAATAATTAGATTTGAGGACAAATTATTTAAATTGCTAGTAGACACAGGTGCGACACACACATACGTTGGTAAGGAAATCAAACAGGTAATAGAAAAGTCAGGAATTTTGGTATCAGAGCCCGTCTCACGTACCCTAATAGTCGCAAATGGGGAGGAAGTAGAGATTCCGGGGCAAGCGTCTATTCCAGTAGAGATAGGGAATCTCACGAAAAGACTATTAGTGAGGATAGTTCCTGAATTAAAATCGGTAGGAATTTTAGGGACCGATATGATCAAGGAGTTGAGAATGACGCTTGATTATGACAAAGAAGTTTGGTGGTTGCCAGGCAACCCTTTGACTAAGTTCAAAATGGAGTCTCAGCCAATAGCCCTTCCAGAGCCGATTAAAATCGACAGTCTAAGTCAGGAGTCGCTCAATCCTCCAATTGGGCCTAGAATAAAAGTCGGGAGCAAGGTTAGCTTAAAAAGGGACAGAACATCGGAGTTAGTTAGAGTAACGAGAACTGAACCGGAATTGGGGAAAATAAGTCCTAAAATATCAGTAGTATCTGAGAAAGCACGAACTTTGAATTTCACACCAAAAGTTTCCCAAATTCCAATCAGTAATCGTTTCGAATATCTAAATAAGCTAGGAGAGGAAAATAATAGGGAAAAAGATAGCTCGCGAATAAAACGTAAAGTAGTGCCGAAGCTAATGGAAACAAAAATGCCGGAGAATAAAATGAAATACTGGATAGAAAGTCAAAGCGAAAATAGTTGGCAAGAATTTAGAAATAGGGCCATACTAAAGAAGGATAATAAGAAAAAGAAGAATATAGCGAAAGAACCTCAAAATAGGGATAGGAATAGCATAAAAAAGGCTGACGAAAGAGCGTCAGGAATTTGCGAGTTAAACGAGAACCAACAGCGAAGGTTGAAAGAGTTTCTAAAAAAGAAAATTAAACCTGCAGTAGGGAAAGAGCATAAGGCAACGCATCTAGCGAAGCATAAAATAGATGTGCAAGGGCACAAGCCTATTAGGCAAAGATTTTACCAGGTTAGCCCGATAATTAAGCAAGCGATTTGTGAAGAAATCGATAAAATGTTAGAGCAGGGGAT
>UCOK01012587.1:0-70303 GCA_900474325.1 Synergus umbraculus
TTTTTTCCGTTTGGAATGTTTTTAAACTGAAAAATACCGTCAGCGCTTCAGTAAATAGTTTATTGATACTTTATTTTTCATTTGAAATGTATTGCAAAAAAAAAAAAAAACCGTCTGACTTAGACGTCTGATACTTCAGCCCAATATAATATACCATCAAATTGATGGTGAATTTTTTCTGAAGTCACTTGAAGTCACGTGAATTCATTTGAATTTTCTTGAAATTTCCTGAAGTCAGTGAAATCTTTTGAAGTCACATAAATTTTCTTGAAATCTCCTGAAGTCAGTGAAATCTTCTGAAATCACTTGAATTCACGTGAATTCACTTGAATCCACTGTAATTCACCATCAAATTGATGGTGAATTTTTTCTAAAGTCACTTGAAGTCATGTGAATTCACTTGGAGTCCGTTGAATTCATTTGAAATCACGTGAATTCATTTGAATTTTCTTGAAATCTCCTGAAGTCAGTGAAATCTTCTGAAGTCATTGAAATATCCTAAAATATCTTGAAGTCAGAAGAAGGTGTACACCCGCTTGGCCGAGTTGTCAACCCTTCGATTTTTACATTCTCATCGGAGAGAATGTATTATTTTTCAAGGAAAACAAATAATTCTCTTCACAAACTCTTCGCCTTTTTAAAAAAATCAACAAACCTTTGCAACGATGTAACAAGGCTTCCACGTCACTTCTCCTCCTCCCAGGAAAAACTCGAAGCAATACATCAACAGGAGACCTTTGCTGTTGCTGCTGTTGCTGCTGCACTTGCAAACCACAAGGCTGTTGAATATTCTGCATCTGCATTTGCATTTGCATCTGAATTTCTCTCGGTTCGTGAAGATGTGGATGATGTTGATGTTGGTATAGAGCTGGTGAACAGTACAAGGAACTCGCTGCTGGTCCATATAGAGGGGCATATGGTGAAAAATGAGCGGCAGCTGCTGCAGCCTGCTATTTCAAAAAAAAAGGAAAAAAAAGAAAATGATAAAATGTGTCCAATCACAAATAGAAATACTGTTTCTATCAGATGAGATAATCCCATTTGATTGCAAGAATTAAGAAATATTATGAGTCAACTTACAAAACTCACCGCTAAAGAAGAGGGCGGTGAGTTGTGCCTCGGGTTGACGAGATCCATTGCCTGCAGACTAGGTTGCGTTTGTGGTGGACTTCCGGTTTTCCGGAGACTTAGATTTTCCGGTGCTGGGGTGCCTTCCCTCTGAGGGGTGAGAGCAGGTGTTAAGGGTGGTGTATGAGTTGGACTAGGTGTTCCAGGTTCCGCACTTCCTTCCTCTGATTCGTTGATGCTATTCTCACACTTCCGATTGATGACCACTTCCGGTTCCGAATTTACTACTGCGTGTAGAGCATTTTGGGCTCCGTAAGTCCGTGAATTCGAACGGGATCGTGAACGGGAACGGGAGTGTGATCGTGATTGGGATCTGGATCGGGTATTGGAACTGGAATGCTGTTGCTTACCCGCGGCTCGGTCTGCATGAATTTCCGCTCCTGAATCCGAGTCGCGGTCTTCTTCCTCGTTTCCGGTTTCTACGGAAATTCGAGCCCTCTTTGAACCTGCAGACAAATGGAGAACGGAATTGTAAATATTGGTCACTTTTGAGAATTTCGTTCTACAATATACCATACTAAGTCTGAAACTATTATTTTAAACTTCGAACACTAACGAAAAAACCTTCCAAGAACCGCAACAATGCGTAAAATCTTGAAGTGTTCTACCATGAAAGGCAATACTTGTATCAAGACATTTTTCATCTACTCTTATCCTGATTCTTCTTTCCCCTTGATTACATCCTTCAATTCTTTTGGAATGTAATTCAGAATCCCATTTCGAAGCAGTTCGAAGAATATCTCGAGTGGACAAAAGTAAACAAAAAAAAAAAGCTTTTCTGTACGGTTATAACAAGCGGAATTTTATCCAGTGAGATAAAAAATTTTTGTGGAAAAAAGAGGTGAAATAATATGAGTTGGCGATATTGAGTTTTCCGGTGGTATTCGTTGAATGGAGGGTTGCATGAAAGCCAGGGTTATCTCCTTTCGACAATGGCGTCCGAGTACGAATAGTCGAGAAAGGAAAGAATCGAGGCGAGCAACATTTTAAATGCTTCCATTCGACTGCACCTTCCTAACGAGGAAAACCACTCGTAGCGGTAGAATGTGAACTTATTCTCCTAATGGCACTTGAAAGTTACTCGCGCCACTTGTAACACAGCTATTACACGCGGGGTTGGTAATTCTACTCCCCCTGCACTATTCCGTTGATACGAATCCACACTCAGATTATGTTGTGTACACATATATGCACTACATGGAAGTAGTTTATTATAAGGCACTCGTCTTGTAAAGGGCTCTCGCTACATTTCATATTGCGAGATCATTTCAACGTTGTCCATTGGACGATGATAATAAACCGGCATTTAAAGTTTTTAACGAGCGGTCAATATTATTTGACTTTCGCCCTTCGATTATATGGATGTTCTCTTGTTCACTGTAAAAGTATTTGATGCTGTTATTCTGTTTGTTAAAGTGAAAGAGAGTAGATATGTTTTTCCTTCTGTATCTTGGTTCTTTCAACAAACTTTTTGTTGAACCAAGAAAATTCATTTGAACCAACAAAATCTCAGTTTTGGTTGAATTAACAAAACTTTGGTTGATTCAACAAAAATTTGATTGGCACAACCAAAAATCTTTGTTGCTTCTATAGCAACAACATTTTTTGTTGTCCGCACCAAACATTTTTTTCAGTGTCTTATGTAGTAGGTCCTGATGCAAAGATTTTCATATTTCATGAAAGAAATCGTCACAATCTGATTGGTGATCAGGCTTGGTATGAGGTCTGCTCAGCAATTATTTCTAACAACCTCGACAATTCGAGTGGTTCAGAAGCTCTCGTGTAATCGATTAGTCTCGTTTGGCTCATTTCGTTGATGGCAGTTATGTTCCACCACAAATTCGCCGTATTTTTGCACTGGATCATATCGTTTGAGAACCTCAATCGTCGAGTATCGGATACTCGAAACGAAACGCGCCTGAATACGAGCATTGGTCAGTTTGAATGGGCGTTCAATTTACTTTTTATCCCAACTCTGCTTTGAGTATATAAATCTGTATCCTATAATTGTAAACGCAGACACACTTGACTTAATCGTAATAAATCTGCGATACTTTCTCCATCTCAATCAATTTTTATTAAAACAGCACATACATATATATCGAGTATAATATTTCACTTAAGAGAAAACTCATCAATTGAATCCCCTATCAATAAAAAGTGCTGCCTTTTCGTGGAGTTTTATTAAGTGGATTCTCTGCCGCTCGAACAGGTAATAGAAAACGTGTGGAAGGCAGGTATATAAAAGATACACGTTCTTTCTGTTTGCGTTTCGCGGCCCTCGAGAGGGAGGCTGTTGGAAGTGTATTACAATAAGTTGTAGGCACCCTTCTCGAAATTCAAGAAGCATTGCTTCGGAAAAATACGAGCTGAGAAGCGAAACCTTGCTAAATAGAGAGGAAAAAAGAAGAAGGAGAGTAAAGATTGAGTATCATGTTCCACTGGCGATACGTTTTTTTCACCCTGTTCGACATTATGTCGCGAGAATAAAAACTCATGGTTGGCTCGCGCCTCGAGAGCCATTCTATTTTCTGCAACCCCTTCGTTTTCTGCTTCTCCTACCTTCTTTTGCCAATTATCTCATGTCACTAACCTGGCCCTGTGCCATTCTTCCCAACCAAGATTTTCTCATTCCATTTCAGTCTCGAATCGCGCCTTTTGCAATTTGCAGACAGTCTCTGTTAGGTGACTCAATCTTCGCCAAAAACTACCCTTGCATAAATTTTGATATGGTTCCGACGGGGTCCTAAACAATTTTCCTTATTTCCAATGTGATCCTGATCTAAAAAAAACCATTCTGGCTTCATTATCTGCTGTATTTGATTGTTAATGAATTGATAATGTGATAATTGATTGGATCTCTGATGGTTTAATGTATAATGAATTCAAATTGATTGGTGTAATATACATGGGGTATGACTTGCGGCAATAAAGCGAATGTAGATACGTGCTTGAAAGATAAGTGTCAGAGAAACGCGCTTGGAATGTAGCTGTCAATTCTTCGGTAGCCACCCCCGGAGGCGTACGTGCGTGCGCACAAATACCATGAGTGGACACCCTCAATGCAGAAAGAGACAATACGCTGGCGTCGGCGGCGACACTTTAATAACCGTCGCATAATGTCTACTACGAGGGAAAACTACCTCGTAGCAAAAGATAGATCGCCTGTCACTGTTCCATTATGGACATCATGCCAAGGCATCTCGAAGCTCGAAGTGATATAGTGATATAATAATAATGTCTACATTAAAATCCACCTTATATTGCATTCCTGCTCCGTCGACAAGTCATTTTCTCATCTATCCTTATGAAATTATCGGACAGTAATGTGTCTAATAGAGGATCTTCATCATACATCTAAATCTATATCTACATCTATATATCTACATTTGATTAAAAACGTAATTATAGTAGCAAAACAATGCAATAAAAGTCTTAACAAAGCAATACAGTACAACCTCCATATTAGGACCCTCTATAAGAGAGCCAATGGCTTTGATGAGCTCGGAAGCTTCTCCCACTGCAAACCCTATTCATGCGACCTTGAGAATTGGGCGAAAAACCTCCATAGGAGAGCCGCAACCGAGCGCAGCTTAATTTCAGTTTTTTCTCATTGAAACTGCTTTTATTAAAATTATTTTTCTAATTTGCATACAATCATTTGTGTATTTATATATATATAATCGGTTTTCTTAAAAGTTTTATAAAAAGAAAGCTTTACGAAAAGTTTTAAGAAAACAAAATTATAATTTCAGTTGAAATTTAAATATAATATGTACTTATGCGGCTTTTTCATCGCCGCCGGCCGCGGGCCCAGGAGTGGGGATCCCCTATTTCTCGGAATTCTTACCCCTAACCGCCCGTGGTGGCTCTCTTATGGAGGTTGTACTGTATATGTTTCAAAAGAAGTGCTGATTGTATCTCAAGAAGCTAAAAGCTCACCCGGTAAGAAGGAGTTGATAGAAATGAATTAAAATGATATCGAAAATGTTCAAAAACGACATTGCTTTACATTAAAAGTGTTGTGAATTTGAGCTAAATTGTCAACACTTGAATTCAGATCAATTATGTAAAATTGAATCTATATTGAAATGTTGACAATTGTATGTCAAGGTAGGGATTAAATAGACTGCAATTTTCATGATCGCCTTAGAGAATTAATTTGACTTCAAATCAATCACATCCGTCAGAATTAAAACGTGTACATTTTTGGTCACGAGATTTAACAGGATTGAAACGATAACAAATGTAAATCGGTAAAATTAATTGAAGTGTTTGCATTCAAAAACGACATTGGTTGAGATTAAAAGAGTTGAAAAATCGCCCATATTCCAACTCATTTCTTTCTAGATCAATCAACTCCTTCTTACCAGGCATTCATTATCTGTAGTGTGAGATAACTTCTGCTTCCGGGGGTTTTTGGAAACTGCTGAGGCCATTATTTTCAGCCAACCGCGATTATTGGATGACCGACGGATTACGAACATACACTGAGCACGAATGCTTGGGATGTATGTAAGTACATAGGACACAGGTAAATGTGATATGATGCACACATGCATATATATGTGCTATATTCGTAGCTGTGTCGTTGTAGGTATACGCCCTAACCAGTGGCATGGCGTATCTCGGCACGGTGGAGACAGACGCGGACAATGGAATCAACCGAGGACAATGCCGAATAATTTAGAATGGCATATAGATATCGAGCTTCCGGCCTACGGTGGTTGGTGCATAATAGAGAATAGGAGCAATAGGACACAGCCTGCAGGGCAACTGTGGAGGACACGAAACATCGCTATAAATTAGGTTTAGCCGCTTAGTCTAATGTATGCTTCCAACTCCTGCTACACACTACCTGTGTCTTGTTCTAAGTCATTCATCAGCTTTTTATTCTAACCATTACCTTATATGAAGTAGTGGTTATACCTTCAGCACTGAGTTTTGGGAACACATCAAAATGATCAAATTATCACAGTACTTAATCTCAAAGTAAGCAAACTAAACCCTTTGGAATTGAGTTTGTGAAAGAAAATGTTTTCAGCTACATTAGGTCTCCAATAGCCCCTAAAGGTGATCTCTTTTTAACTTAAATCGTATCTTCTCGGTAAGCTGTCCACTCCAGGAAGTTTGAAGGGTTTCGCTATTAATCCAATGAATCACCCTATCTGGAAAATGTGCTTTTCCTCGAGTTGGCGAATATTCGAGTGGAAAAGGGCTGAAGGAACGTAAAGAGCGGAGAGTTCGACGATAAATTACGGGGATACGAGGCGTTACAGTTCTCACCCGCACTGTCTGCGCCAATAACCATGACTGTGGGTTGCGGATTATGGGCGCTTGGTTATATGTCCTCGCAACCAAGGGTTATGGAACCCAGAGCTATGAATTATTATCGCCCATTGTTCCTATCATCGTAAAATTATAACCGTGTGTCTCTCTTTTTGAACTCTCTCGTAAAATTTCCCGAAGACTTCCATCGAACAATAAAAATAACGAGAGGAAAAATACTTATTTAGAAATACTGAACAAATACTGAAAACATGTTTAGAAACACGGTATTATCTAATCTTTTAAAATCAAATAACCGTTAATTAGCCCAGCTAGCGAGAAATGTCGAAAGCCAAGGCGTTAATGAAGCCTTTTGCAAATAAAAAAGTGCAAAGCAACTTGGCAGAGAACGAAGTTTATGCAACGCTACACACATAGAGCCTCATGAAGAGAGATCAGGTGACAAAAGACTCTCATTATTACGTATCGATTCGCTCGAAAAATAGCATTCGATCGCAGTGGTATGATCGCATGCAAAAGAAAGTGGAAGGTGAAAAAAAAAAAATTCGCATTTCTCGCTAGGAGAAGAAAAGCGAGGTGTGCCTTCCGCACGAGTAACAGCAATCAGCAACCTGGAACAGCAGCAGGTATGCATGCATACATACACACATACATATATACCAGAAATTCGAATCCATCGTAAATCGTGCGACAGCGAGAAACAGCGCGATCAGTCATTAAATCGTCGCGATTCCCTTTTGTTTCGAACTCCCGCGCGGTTTTTGTTGTTGCTCTATGCTCTAAACTGAAGGGAGCATTGACGATGAAAACTAGCGAGAGAGAAAGAGAGAGAGTCTGATAAAGAGTGAGAGGAAGGTTAAGGGTGGAAGGGCGATTCGGAGCGATCGGGCGAAACGTTTTTAATTGTTTCTCGCCCAAGCGGCTTTTGTTTCGGCGTTTATGCCTCATAAACGGGACGTTTAGAGCAAACGGGGTCTCGTGGCAGAGATCGTGACTCTTTATTATTTTTTTATCTCACCCTCTCACCCCCAACTCAAGAGGACACCCAGAAAGCTGAATTCTCTCGCCCTCGTCTTATATATCACCCTTTTCATGTTTACTGACTTCGATCATTTGTTGCAGGCACACAAGGTCATAAAAATGGCTTGCACGCAGATATCCGGGTTTGCTAATATCATACAATATCTTATAACTGCCAGACTATATAATATTGCCAAGAGTTGCACAATAACAAAAATATGGTTAAAAGACATAACTTTTGTAATGAATCTTCCAACCATAAGTGAAAGAGTTAGGCTTTTGAGAGGAGAGATTCTGCGTGGTAACATTATTTGCAAAGAGTCAGCTTCACCTGAGCCTAGAGATGGGTAATTATTTACATAGGTGTGCATACGCTTATAAATGTATGCACTGAATTGGCGTTGAAGGAGCACGTCTTTGAGTATGTTTATACAAAAACTTTTGCCAGAGACTTGGCACGGTCGACCTTCTCTCGTATACCTTGATGTCCACTTAAAAGACCAATTTTTCCATAGTGCAAATAAAACTGGGTTCTTTGCTTTCGATTGTGGAAGCAGTAACCATATTGCAAATCAGGGAACATAATCCATCTGTGAATGTATTACATGTCCAATCAATGATAAATTCTATCAAGTCTATCAATAAATGCACTGAGAAAAATAGATCATAAAATATATCCGGTAACATAAAATATGTTAATGTATATGATCTATAAGTTTTTCCTAATATATAAGGATATTACTGAACATAATCTCTAGATGTTAGATTTTTATAATCTTCAGCAATTAATTCGTAACATCTGAAGATAATAAACGCCCGTAAAGTGTCATGGCGGACATGGGTCACCCATGTGTTTTGCTCTTCTCTCAAACACGTGAACGTTTTGTCTCGGACTTTTCATAGATAATTGATTAACAAGTTCGTACATTGGAATTCAATTTTAGGAGAAGTAAATATTATAATTATTATTATCAGAATTGCAGTAAGTGATATTTTTGCTTTAGATTGTGTAAAATGTAGATTAAAATCTTATAGTGTTGGTACAAATTTTAATACTGTGGATTATAAATGTTAAAATTTATATTCGATTCAATTTATAATCTAGGATATTATCTGATAATATCTTCTTTTTTTACATCAAGAGATTATGGTTTTAATAATCTAGATTGCTGTTCCATAGCTAATATTTTTCAATACCGTTTACAATCCATTTTTCTCAGTGTGATAAAGAGGAATGTATGAAACGTGTTCAGATGAATATTTGTTGAATTGCGAAAGGAACATTGAGTGAATAAGAGATAAGATAGTTTGGTGAATAAAGATTCGAGGGAGAGATCGAGGGAGAGATCGTGTATGGAGGAAGCTTTGAGCTTTAACGTTTAACCAATGTGAAATGTAAGGTGAATTTCAAGAAGAGCGTTTGTATAATAGGGGATCGTCCAAGTTTCTCCGTATAGATACCTATACAAGACCGCACCCTCTTCACTCCTTCCACTCCTTCCGCAAACCCAACTACACCAACCGACCAGCCAACCATCCCCCGCAGTTGGAGGCACTGGCCCGAGAAATTCAATTACTGCTAAACTTCTCGACTGAAGTCTTGGTTCAACTATACTCTGCAGGTACTGTGTCTCGAAGATCGAGACTGTGGTTGTATCTGTGTTTTTATGAACAAGAATACCTCCAACCACATCTTGAAAATGTATATTTATGGCGAGTTTACATAATTATTATTTGAAGCAGGTCAAACCATGACTATAATTATTAAAGATATATATTATAATAGATATATCTATACTGAGAAACTCTGTGTTACACGGAAAAAATTATTTTCTTAGATTTTAAAACAGTATTTACTGACTCTCGGACACAGAGAAGTCAGAGAAAAGTATTATAATATTTCAGTGAATTTTATGATATATTAGAAAAGAAAAGAGTTTATTAATATCTCATAAAATTCACTGAAATATTATAATACTTTTCTCTGACTTCTCTGTGTCCGAGAGTCAGTAAATACTGTTTTAAAATCTAAGAAAATAATTTTTTCCGTGTAGAAAAATTACTAATATCGATAGCAAGTAGGGGCAAAATCCAAAAATTGAGACATTTTAATACAGAAAATAATAAATTTTACTATTTAAATATGAAAAATTACTATTTAAATAGTAAAAATTACTATTGAAATAGTAAAATTTATTATTTTCTGTATTAAAATGTCTCAATTTTGGGATTTTGACCCTACTTGCTATCGATATTAGTAATTTTTCTAACATAGAGTTTCTCAGTGTATTATTAAAGAAATTTCGAAGATGACACAGATAAAATAGAAGAGTGAGTTTTCATCAGGCAGAAGAGATATGTAGTTCTCATGAACTGTAATACACTGAAAGGCGATATCTTTCTTTTCGAAGAACTTAATTCAGAGGATAAATCAAATTATTAAACGTTCCAAACACTACGATTACAATTGACTCTCTCACTATGGGTCTGGCAGGTTTTCCATTATTTGCTTTTACCTCGAGTTCGCGCTCTTTATACCCCTTTCATTCTTCCGCCCTTTATTGTCAGTTCTTAGTGAATGGAGGCTTTAGTGAGTAAATTTTCGCGAGAGCTGGTATAAAGTAAGATATTTTTTTTTCATTATACTTGTTCCGCGGAACTTACGAGACGCAAGTTCTATTGTAGTCGGAAACGACTTTGTACGAAAGTTTGCAATTCTTAACGCCTTTCTTCAACTTTACAATCCTCTGTCCAACTTAGATGAATCATCAAAAATATATTTCAAACTTTGTGAAAAAACTTGATGCAGTTTCCTGACATCATGACCTCTATACTGCGAAATTAATAGAAACTCATATCCAAGATGATCTATTTAATCTTTTTATTTTAATCTATTTCTATATAACATTTTCAGTTTCTCTCTGTTTTCAGACTTGAAGAAAGTATTATTGCGATGTGGAAGCATGCAAATCTAGAAACAATACTTGACACGTGACCAAGTATATGCACTGTAAAAATATAATACTAATGCTCGCTTTATGGCACGCGAATGTAGGAGCAACTGCCTAAGTACTTGTAAATATAATGTACAGGCACACGTATGAGTGGCCATTAGGAACTATGGTATGGCAGAAGCATGTGTGGTACTAACACGTGGTTGTAGTCATGAGGTTACGTAAATAATAGCCAAACGCGAGCCCCTTATTATACCACTCGAAATAAGTCGTTCGTTAGTGGCAGCTTAATTCATGTCCCTCACTTGCGGGTTAAATGCTGCACATGCCACCCTTCCTTCCGTTTCCAAGTCCTTACTACCTTCCTCTAAAATCTAAAGTATAAAGAGTCTAGAGTCTAAAGAGTCTAAAGTCCCGAGGAACACGCGCTTACGTGTGTTGAGGCCAAGTACATACTTGTTCCTATTCAGATAATAAACGACGCACAACGACACCTGTGTAATTTTTTTTGGTTTTGTAATGTTCTGGATTCTCATTTGATCCAGAGAAAGTTTGTTTTCGATTTTATGTTAAATTTACAAAGTTGACCATTGAAAATTAACCCTTTCCCTTTTAACGGGTGTTTGTGAGGCCAAAAAGAAATTTACTACGTAATTTGTTTGCAAAGTTGTAGCTTTTATCATGGAGAAAAATGGAAGTCAGCGGTTTAGTAACATTTACACAAATTCTGTAAACAAAACTTTTATTATAAGACAGAGTCCAAAAATACGGTAATCATTCCTAAACAGATGAATAATGTTTACCGGAATGATTACCGTATTTATGGACTCTGTCTTATAATAAAAGTTTTATTTACAGAATTTGCGTAAATGTTACTAAACCGCTGACTTCCATTTTTCTCCATGTTGAAACAATATGGCACATGTTCTCTATTTTCACACTGAGAAAAAGGTTTGGTTCGGACAACAAAATAATTTTGTTGGTATTTATGCAAAAAAATTTTTTTGTTGGCTCAACCAAATTATTGTTGGGTCAAGAAAACGTTTTGTTAAACCAATAAATCGTTTTGTTTAACTAACAAAAATTTATTTCAGCCAACAAAACATATTTTGTAGCATAAAATATTTTTCTGAGTGCAATTGTTTATGTGCAATAATTTGTTTGAAAACAAATTTTCTTTTATTATTGTTCGACTGATTCATAAAGTAGTAGGTCTAATGATGTATAAATTTTGCCAGCGTAAGAGTTAAGATAAAAGATATTCATCTGATTTTAAACGGATCCTTACAATGTAAAACTTACTTAAGAAATATTTCTGGCATTATGCAAGCAAGTTACTTGAAATAAATTCTCAAAAATGAAAGTTCACTACAAAAAGGGAAATAAAATGCAAATATTTCTTTTTGTTGCAGGTAAACTCCGAGCGTTTGCTGACCGAGGTAATTCTTCACGAATTTTTCCGGTTATTGGGTGAAAATAACGCCCAAGAGATTTATCACGATTACTATATTTCACTAAGATAAGGTATTATATGCTCAATAAATTCTCTCAACTGACAATTTTCATTTGCTAACTCTTTTCTATTAAATATGGATTTTCTATTTAAAACGTGGACCAGCATTGTAATCTTGAGTTAAATTCTCTCTATAAATAAATCAGTAATGATGTTAATTAAAGCAAATGGTATAGACGATGGGTTTATCTATGAAATATTATAACATGGCAACTTATTTTTACTATAAATCGTTATATATTATACCTGGAATAGATCCGAGGGAATTGCCATGGGCAATGGTGTCATTTTTCTCAGATTTAACTTGTCTATAATCATCCTGCGGGACTCTCATCCGCTGCAGAATTCCGCAATCAGGTTGTTGATGCTGCAGTTGCGTCTGAATTTGTGCGGCTGCGGCTGCTGCCGCTGCCGCAGCGGCGGCTGGAATTTGCAGACCCACCGGACTCGAAACGTGTCCAGGATGCGGTGGAGGACTTCCTGCAGGGGTAGAAGCTCCCGTATTATTTGGCATAACCGGAGCACTCGCACAATTTCCATTATTATATTGCAATTGCAATCCGAGTTCTCGTGCTTCACTCTCCTCCTGTGCCTGCTGTCTCCTCAAGGCAACCTGCACAATTCATGTCAAATCTTCTTCAGTTCATGTTTTTCCCTAAGATAAATCCTAAAACATTCTCCCAAAAAGTATAGACTCAATTTAGAGAAACCAAAGTTTTGATAATCTTCTAAAACGTTTATTTTCTACCTTCAATTATGGATTGCTTCCAATTGATTATTAGAGTACATAAATTAAAGAAATGAAAGGGCTTCTTGGAATTAAACTTGTTGAATTTGATATACTGAACTATTACAAGATCCTCATTGTACTTAATGCTTAATGTAATTGGCTTGTAATGAAGATACTTCATTGATCTCTAATCATCTGGGATATTGAACTTCGTATTCATCAATAAAACTGTGATTTCTGATGATCAAGGAATGAAAATCATACCAAAATCAGATATTAAAAAAGATGTCACGATTCTAAAGCTGGTTAGCTCTACTCTGATTTCACTAAACTTCCTTTTTTAAAATATTGATGAAAAACTGTTTAGGAAAAGTGAATTGTCTGTCACCTTAACAAAGCTGGTTTTAAAGGTATATAATATACATGGTTCTTAAATATCCCTAAGTTGATATGCCAATTGTGACTGTATCCTGCTAAGTTCGGGGTTGGAACCTGAAGTGGCTCTACAAGAAGGGCGTTTGTATATAAAATTCGGGGTGTGTAGCATTACAATCGTGTAACGTTACACGATCCGAGTGTAATATTCCTCGTAACATTATCCTCGATACCTAATTCTATATATGGTACTGTACTTGCATGTACCTATTCCCATTTTACAAAAGTATAATTCTTACTTAAAAATCCTGCTACAAGAGGGGCGTAACTTGCCTTTGAACCCCACGTGCGAAGTATACAATCATGATACTTTCGTATTAGTTTCTTCCATTTCTAGTGTACAGTATACACCTTTATAATTTATAATATGTATATATAATACCGTGCACATTGTGCACGGTACTGAATCTGAAATTATAGAGGGCCGCGTTTTACTTATGCTTGAATAAGAAAAAGGGCTAAAGAGGGTTTGATGTTCCAAGGGAGTTAAAAGATGCTTTGATACTTTTGAAACGAACTTGGGGTTAATTATTTCATTCATGTTGTATTAAGGAAAAAAGAAAGTAAATGAGCAATGCTTTTTTCTTTTTATTTTGGAGAATCTTGAGAATATTTTAAGTCAAAGATAAGGCAAATTTACAAAAATCCACTGTCCATTTTCTGTAAATGAGTATAAACAATGGCTTCAGAATGAAGCTCGTTCTCCAAACCAGAATATAATGTTTAAGCCGTTTTGAATGCACTTAGATGCATATAGTCTAATCGGAGTTGAAAAGCTAATGAAGGAGTTCTATTCAACTAATAATTAATTGTTCGGTAATAAGATTGCAGTTTAAGGTACCATTAAACAATCGAAATTGCTATCATGATAAGGATGTTGATAATAATGTAGGCCCTAATCAATTAGCTAATTACTGAGGATAGTACCACTTCCACATCATCCCTTTCTGGTTTCAACAGAACGCCAAGATGCCAACTAAGATCCTAAACCCCATCACTATTTCCTCATTGTTTAACATAATTTAATCTCACCTGAGCAGCCATGACCCTCTGCCTCTCCGCGATGAGGGTGCATTTCGCGCACACACAGTCCCTCCACCGACAATAACGTTTATGTCCCTTCAGTGCCGAAACTACCCCATGATTTCTACACCTCGCACACTTAGGTGTCCTCTGGTACCGCTCCGCACTCGCGCGTAGAAAAAACGCTGCAGGCAACACATGATGTTGCTGTTGCTGCTGTTGATGCTGCATCAACTGTCCCACATCAACTCCCAAACCCACGCCTCTTGGCAGCGACATCCCAACAGAATTGTTTCAATGCCTTCAGTCACAACAATCCAAACTCTCAAAACTCACTTTAATTCTCTAATACAGTAGCACCTTCCCATCTCGTCACATCAACTATTACTCCGAATCCTAGAACTCCCAAAATCACCATCAGTCTTCAAACTAAACTTCCTCATACGTCTTGTCACAAATCACGAGTAACCAACATCTTTCGCATCTCTGCAACTGAAGTTATACCACTTCACATCAAAGTCCACAATAAAAAGAAACACCTTTTGTGAAAACACTTCACTGTTCTAAATACCAAGTCTCTTAAACCCCGTCGCGTTGCGTTACACCCCCGATACATCCACTGCACAGTAACCTTCCTAGCTGGGAGATATCGTCAGATATTGTCAAGGGTGCGTTGGGGGTGCTGCGCATGACTACGCGAACTGCTCGTTCGGGGTGTTGAGGTCGAAATGCCGATTTGGGAGCACCCCACGATTCGTGTCCTCCTCCCCCTCTACCCTCGGGGTTGTCAACAATTGCAGCATCCCGGGAGACTCGATTCAGGTAAAGCGCGGTGGCGGCTGGTCGTCGCGAGGCTCTTCGCGGAGGTGGTGGCACTGTGATGAGGGGGTGGAAGTGTGAGGGGTGATAAGAGGGCATGAGTGAAACTTTGTGGAGAGGTGGGTACGGTGTAAGGAAGGATAGGGCAGAAACTAACAGCCCCTCCACCAGCTCGCGAAATAAAATACTGTGCCACAGTGTTCCACCCCAGGCTTTCCACCAAACAGGACCCTCGGTTGGAAGCGACCACGCCTGTCTCGACTTCCCATTGGTCTATGTCGGCGTCCCACAGAGATGTTAAGAGTTTATATCTGCCGGGAGAGCCGAGTGAAAGGGACATACCTACCTACCCACGTTCCGCGAAATCCACCTACCCGGTTTATAAGTATTGTGTACCAACGTATACACATAGAAGCAAACAGCACGAACTAACACATTACCCTTTATTTAAAACCCGTTTAATATAAACGCACAATGCAGGCGATGCTTAGACGTTTCTCTCCATGCTCCGCCTATTGTTTCGACCAACTGTTTTAACCCCTGTCTCTTTTCTCTGCCAGAATAGCCTTCTTTCTTTATCATCTTTCGTTTTCTCGCTCAGTATATTTCAATTTCTCTTTTTTTGTATGTTCTCTCTCCATTTTTTTTGTATATTTCATCCCTGCGCATGAAATACATATCTGTAGCAGAGAGTCCTCTTTTTCTCTTACGTACCACCACCACAAGGGTCGCAGAGACCATCATCGGCATCACCGTCACGCGACGAGGTTTCTTTGAATCGCATTCTACGAGATTTGAATGGGGTCGTGCTATTGTAGCTCGCAATGGCGACCGATTTTATAGTGATCTAATGTACAGATGTTATTTACCCGCAATGAGAATGGAATAAAGGCATTGTATGTATATGTATTATGGTTTCGACCCTGTATATCTACTTACCTTATACGTATCTTACCCCTACCAAATGTACAAGGCTGATAGGTACACGCTTCATGACACAATGCGAGGAATTACTTTTGATTCCGTGTAACTGACTATTATGGACCTACTGTTCCCTCGATACGGAGGCGGATTGAGTCATGTGCGGGGGTTTCTTTTTTCAAACCGAAACTGCAAGAGAAAATCATGGAGCATTTTTGTTCAGGGAAAGACAATCGCCGTTTTTTGATGTAGTATTTCATTTAATCGGTGGTGGTTTCATTTTATCGGTGAAATATGCTTTGGGGGTCATTCAAGTACTAGTGTAACCGTACTTTTGGGGAATTGAGAACTATAGGTCTCAGGGTTGTTTTCAACCTTCCATGGAACCCATTTTCTGAATCATACTTGAAACTTGAGATTTTAATCAATCCATATCCATTTCATCACTTTACTTTCTATGTATTTAATCTATTTACACTGTAAACACTACTTTCTAAAACTTGAATCAGTGAAATTTAACTGATTACCAGTCAAATTCCACTGATTTGCAGTGACTCTTTTCTCACGATTTTAATCAGTGAAAATTCACTGAAATTTTTAGTAGTTTAGTGAAGATGACTGAAAATCAGTGGGCCCAAGTTCTGCCTTTTCCGGCCCCGAACAGATCCATATATTAAAATTTCTGCGGGTGCAAATAAATAAAGTAGGAAATAATTGAATCCTTGGAGACGTGGATCGAATAGTTAAACAGAGACGACTGAAGTTTTATATTTTATTTTCCTCCTGTCTGCCAATTCCTCCAACATTTCTATCTTTTTCGATCCGCTGTTCAGTACGGGTAACAATTAGTCAATTTTCTCGCACTTTCCCAATTTCCCATCACCTGTCCAGCATATATAATTTCTTCAAATGTGAGGATTTCGTATAGAAAAGCATTTCCAGCTGTTTTCACGCAACTGATTTACGCGACACGTCCGATATCGATATTTCTATTCCCGAATGTGAGCCATTTACGGGTGTAGAGAATTTCGCCGCATCGCTAGGCGGAGATATCAGCACGAGACGCACGACGGTGAAATATATCGGTGTGACTTTTTGACGTGCTTTTAACAGATTGAATTGAAAATGGCTTCCTGGTTCCGACATACGGCCAGCATATCTGTCCTAAAACGACCGTCCAAGCGAACCACTGGGATATACATAATTTTCCTCTCTCTCTTCCTCCCCCCCCCCACTCCCCCCTCCTCCACCACCTCTCTCACTTTTTTTTTTTGTTCATTTTCATATTCGCTGACGCGGCACATTGCAAGCCGGCGGATTCACCGAGTGGCTGGACTGGTCAGCCGAATCGTCGAGAGGGGTGCAGAAATAATGTTCGTGCTCATTTTTTAAACCCGCTGCCTGGAAGGGAGTCGAGGTGAAAAAAAAGTGACGGATATAGATATATACACCTATATTACGACCGTGGCGTAATAGCCGGGGCATCGATGAAACGGTCAAACCTAAAAGCCCTCGACCGATTCCAATATATATTATGCCAACCAACCCTTCAAACACATCTATATCACTGCATATCTATATAAGCTTACCCTCAAATGTAAAAAATCCATTTTTTACGTGTACTGAATCAGTCAAATTCACTGATTTTCAGTCAGAGTCACTGATTTTCAGTGACTCTTTTCTCATCACCCAGAAAACAGTTTTCTTAAATCAAAGAAATCATAATATTGATATACGGTGAAAGAAACATTTCTTTGATTCAAACAAATTTTTTTTTAATTAAACAAACAGTTTCTTTAAATTAAAATTATTTTAAAAGAAATAAAGTTTTCTTTAATATAAAGAAATTTTAAATTTGAGTTATTAAAATAAAAGTTTTGATTTAAAACAAGTTTTTTTCTGAGTGCACGATTTCAGTGAAAGTTCACTGAGAATCAGTGAAAAGTCACTGAAATTTTCAGTTATCTTCACTAAACTACTACAAATTTCAGTGACTTTTCACTGATTTCCAGCAGATTTTTCACTGATTAAAATCGTGAGAAAAGAATTACTGCAAATCTGTGGAATTTGACTAGTAATCAGTTAAATTTCACTGATTCTTTACTCTCTAAATTTGAATCAGTCAAATTTAACTGATTACCAGTCAAATTTCACTAATTTTCAGTGATCCTTTTCTCACGATTTTACACCAAGAAAAATATTTTCTTCGTTTAAGAAGATTCCTCTTATTCTGATGCAAATTTTCCTCTCAAATATGGCATATAAAGTTTTCCTCTTAATTTTAGAGGATTATTCTATTCTAGAAATTATTCCTCTCAAATATAAGGATGAATTCTCTTAAAAGTAGAGGAAAATAATCTAATTCATAGAGGAATATACTCATTTTTGAAAGGATTTCATAAAAGGAATTTTCTCGGTGTAGTTTAGTGACGATTACTGAAAATTTCAGTGACTTTTCACTGATTCTCAGTGAATTTTCACTGATTCTCAGTGAATTTTCACTGATTAAAAACGTGAGAAAACTCTCTAAATCTGAATTAGTGAAAAGTGAGCCACTAATTTACTTTAGTGAAAATTTTTACTAATTATTAGTTGTATTTCACTATTTCAATTCGTAGTTTTCAACTTTTCACTAAAGTTTTAGTTAGAAATAACTAGCAATTAGTAGAATTTTTCACTAAAGTAAATTAGTAACTCACTTTTCACTAATTCAGATTTAGAGAGAAGAGTCACTGAAAATCAGTGGAATTAGACTGATTCAATTTTAGAGAGTAGAGAATTTAATCGTGGGAACGAACGATAACAAAAGAGAATTACGTATTAAGTCAAAGGGTATTATTGTATTTCCTTAAAGGACAACTGGAAGAAACATGGGTTAAGGAATATAGAGGTTTACAAAGATGTGAGACCGTCACCTGTAACCTCTGATCAAAGAGCCGATGATGGCACTCAAGTGGCCGATTGCTGCCTGAAAAAGATTTGAGATTTCAATCATGTTTTCGGTTTTCAAGCTATGGTTTTCTCCCACTCACTTGTAGGTAATACTAGTACTTAGAGGTGCATATCCTGAGGATAGATGCTAGATTAGGCGACTGAAACCGAGGAAGGAAGACTCGCGATTGTTACAATTCCGCCCTCAGCTTATATACTCCTACTTCTTTTTATAGAAAGACCACCCCTTTGTTTGGCTTTTGACAAGGCATAACGTAACTTCTATTCTATCTGATTTTATCCGATCTAATCTCTTTCCGCAGTATTGCGCGTCTGTTGGCAAACAACGTAATTCGAGATTATTCCTCGATCTTGATTTCATCTCCTGCCCCCTAACTGTTTACCTAACTGTGGTGTTTGTATGGGAGCAGTGCTTGCGGGAAAGGTGCATACTTGATAGCCTATATGTGTCGTTTGCCTGCTACCTGCTGTTCAAAGAAAGATCAGATACTTTTCGAAACAGTCTGGATCGTGAGAATCTTATACGATTTTAAGACCGGATACGCTGTTACTTCGGATTTTTGAGGAGGTAGCTATTAGTGAAAATTATTTGCCAGGCAGAAATGTAGGGAAATATAGGGAAACACGAAATTTTTTACACATGACTTTCCACTATATTTATATATAGGATCCCATATACACTGAGAAAAAAATACTCGGAAATCAATAAATCTTTTCCAAAAGCAGATATTTTATTGATTACAATAGTGATATATGATTTTAAAGCATATACATTTGAATCAATAAAATATCTGCTTTTGGAAGAGATTTATTGATTCAAAAGTATATTTATATTGATTTCCAAGTTTTTTTTTCTAAGTGTATTAGGCAAGTTAGTTTTATGGGTCAGTAAAATAAGACGTTTATTTAGGGGCAAATCAGATGTTCCTATATTGTATCCTTAATTATATATTCAATGAATGCATCATCCCTTAATTGCAATCTTTTCCAATTTCTATTGATTTCATGTATAATTAATAATGTATTTATTCAGAAATACATGTATCTCTTTCTCCCTTTCCACAAATGTTTTCAATTTGAAAATGCTATAGAAAAGATGCAGACTTTGAATGTGCCAGAATTTTTGAACGTTCAAACAATGTGTAAGTTTCTTGCATACAGACTTTTTTTCAATGCGCAAATAAATCAATATTTTAACACTGTTTCTGATTTAAATGCAACCAATACAAAAATTCGATCATTTGAACTTTCGGAACTTTTTTTGATTTGTGTGAGTTTTTTACGATTGCCCAATTGTAATTTTTTGAGTTCTTTCCAACGAGGGAAATCAGAAAATGGATGTATGAAAGATGGAGGGCATGAGGAGGGTTTAGTACCTTCCCGTGTCTAAGGGTGACATATATATAATATTATATATGATATATCTATAGATCCAGACTCCAGTGCGGGCAGCTGCTTGTCAGAGCGCTTGCGTTTGCAACTGTTGCTACAAGTGAGAATCTCATTGGTCGATACTACATTTCATCTGGAGGGCAAACCCGAGCAAACTCAACATCCTGATCCCAACCACGCCCATCCCTCCCTTAAAAAGCACGTGGTTGTATTATCAAGAGATGACACCCCTAATGTACTTTGTTACCTGAATTATAAGGTACTAGGGTCTATATACATATATTATACTGATTTGAATATTGGGGAACATCTTCTTTTAACTGTTTTAGTCCCGACATTCTAAGTCGGGATCAAATATAGAAGATTAAATTTTAATTTCTATCTTATGATTGATTACTTAATTTAGGAAGAAATAGTCCTTCTGAATTATTAGTTTTATCAACGTCCTATCATTTATTTTGTTTGTTGATTTTGCACCTTTCTCTACAATTGAAGACATATAATGAGATGAATTAATCATTTTTGTTAATCTTCATACTGATCCCAACCCGAAGCATCTACAGTTTCATCTTCAGAATCTTCGGCTACCCCTCTTGTTGCTAAACCCCAAGATCCCTCCTTTTGAAGTTTGTTCCTTTCCTTAGCAAGTCGATGCTTTCTTAATATTCCTTGCAAATCTAACTTTGGTGGGGGTCTGAAAAATATAAAATCAAAAGGTAGCGATTATTCGTAAATACGTACTCTCTAAAACTGAATCAGTCAAATTCCACTGATTTTCAGTGACTCTTTTCTCATGATTTTAATCAGTGAAAATTCACTGAGAATCAGTCAAATGTCACTGAAATTTTCAGTATCTTCACTAAACTACTAAAAATTTCAGTGACTTTTCACTGATTAAAATCGTGAGAAAAGAATTACTGCAAATCAGTGGAATTTGACTAGTAATCAGTTAAATTTCACTGATTCAAGTTTAGAGAGTAATCTACACAGAAAAAACAAGGACTGAAAGTGTTTACAGCTGAAATCAGTTTTTAGGCTGAATTTCAATCTTAAGTCAGTTTTTAGTCTTATTTTAAGACTAAGAAATCTAAAAACAAGACTTCCTAGTCTTAAAATAAGACTAAAAACTGACTTAAGACTGAAATTCAGCCTAAAAACTGATTTCAGCTGTAAACACTTTCAGTCCTTGTTTTTTCTGTGTAATTTAATTTAGTTTCTTTTCAGTTTCTTTTCAGTTTCTTTTATACACGTTTTCAATTCTAGAGATCTTGTTTAAACGTTTTCTTGTCTGAAGTACTCACGTTTCTCCACCGAAAACTTTTTCTTGCAAGAGCACAATGTCGTGTCTGATGTCGGCTAACAAAAACAATAAGAAGTCGAAGCTTCCAGCTGCCCCTTTCTGTCCCCGAGCTCCTTTTTCCCCAGTTTCTCCTTTTTGCCCCGTGGATCCTGGAGGACCGGGAGGTCCCTAAATAATAAAAATTACTTCTTAATATCGCCATTATAAAGTAATGGAAGCGATTTTTCTTTTCCGTTGAATAGAGTTTCGCAATAAAATCAAATTAAATATGAAAAATGAATTATAGTCTAAATGATTAATATTCATCTATAATTATTCATCCTAATAGATGAATATGGAAAAACATAAAAAAAATTCACTTACAACCGGTCCTCTTTGACATTTGCAGTACCCTGCATCAGTTTGAACAAAACTATCAAGAATTGAATAACTCTTTTCATCTTCTCTAATATATCCTTCCGCAGCCCAATTCAAACCACTTCCAGAAACAGCACCTTTAGATTTCGTCATTCCTGGGGAACCTGGAGAACCAGTTGAATCAATTGGTCCAGAAAAATAACTTGATAATTTTATAGCCGTCCCCAAAGTCGAAACTTTTTCTTGTAATTTTGTTACCTATAGAAAACAACACAATAATTTAGACAAATTCTTCGTGAAAATGTTAAAAACAATACTTTTATAAATTGTTTTTATATTTTTGAATTATTGAGAGGACCTTATCATGTAAAAGTACAACAGAGTCGCAGCTGGCGTAACATCTTGTAGCAGCGGCTGCATCGTTATTTCCTGTGATTTCCGGTTTCTCTTGATCAAAATCCTTCAACTTCTCGCAGGTCTTATTGTCCCCTCTTAGAGAGAAACCGTCGTCACAACCGCAGGAAAAACCTCCTGGTTCGTTAATACAAAGCTGTTCGCAATCCGTACTGTTTTCGACGCATTCGTCAATGTCGACGCACACCGGCTTTACCCCTCGTTTTTGCCTCTCAGGACTGAACCTTGACTCCGAACACGAAGAGAAAAACAAAAGCTTCATTGTCGACGTTTTAGCATTTTAAGATTTTAATCCACAGGGTGCCTTTTCTGGATAAAGTCGCTATATTCTATCAAAGGAGGTTTCTCAAGCTATTTGCAGTTACTCTCTAAATCTGAATTAGTCATAAGTTACTAAAGAAATAGTGATGCCAAATCGTTTACTAATACACTTTAGTAACCATTTTTACTATACATTAGTTAAAAACTACTAATTCATAGTAAAAAAGTAGTAATTCTGTTAGTAAGGCTCACTAATTGATTTAGTTACAATTACTAACTGAATTAGTACTTTTTTACTAAAAATAGTAAAAATTCATAGTAAAAAGTACTAATTCAGTTAGTAAAGCTCACTACTTGATTTAGTTACCATTGCTAACTGAATTAGTACTTTTTTACTATGAATTAGTAGTTTTTAACTAATGTATAGTAAAAATGCTTACTAAAGTTTATTAGTAAATGATTTGGCACTATTTCGTTAGTAACTTATGACTAATTCAGATTTAGAGAGTTAAAGAGTCTCTTACATTTTTACTATTTTCAGCAGTGCTCTCAGATCGAGCTAGAAATTTACCCCCTCTACTTTTACAATTTATCGAAAAAAAAAGTAATTTATTATATTTAATGTGGAAAATTTTATATATATAATTCAAGAAAACACTTAAAAAGAGAAATAATTTCTAAATTTTGACAAATTATACTTGAAAAATTGCTTTTTTTCACTAAAATAGTGGATGTGGAGGGGGTAAATTTCTAGCTCGATCTGAGAGCACTGATTTTCAGTCTTATTTTAGCGATTTAGTAAATTTAACAGATTATTTGACAAGCATGAAATTTTTTAAACATTGAGTACCTGTAACCGTCCCAGCAGGTGCAAATAACTCTCTGTAATAAGAGATTGCAGCGTTGTTCACAAAGATTCAAGGTACAAGGGTCCTTTCCTTTTTCAATACAGTGACCTCCGATAAATATATAACCGGGGCAACATTGTGCTTTTGAGCAATCCACCCACTCATTTTTTGAACTTTTACACTTGTAACGAGTGCGAATTAAATTTGATGAGGGACATTCAACAGCTTCTGGTGATAAAGTTGCTGGTAAAGATTGTTCAGTAGGGTTTAAAAAATATCCATCTTCTGATACTAATTCGGATTCTGAATTTTCTCCTGCCACCCCCAAACTCGCCAAAACTCTGAAATTCAATTTTATAAAATATGTATTATGAATCAATTTTATGAAATGAAAAATTATAAAATTATTTAAGATTTTAATGCTTCATCTTTTTGATTTATTTTATTATTTATGGAGTTTTGTAATAATTTGTTTATGAAGGAGTTAAAAGCTTACATTATGGCAACCTTAAATTTGTTGTTCGTCATTGGTCTTAATCATAAACTTGGAAATGGTCTCAAATTACATTTGCAATGGACACAAAAAAAGGAGCACTTTTTTTTGATAAATCTAAATGAACTAGAATTTTTTATATGGTTAACAGCACGAAACTCCAGACAAAAAAATGAACTTAATAAACGGTATAAACGATTACAGTTAATTATAATTAATCTCTCGCCCAGGAATAAATGTAACTGTTCGCACCGTGAGGAATGTACTAAATGATGCTGATTCTGTTTAAGTACATTATGTACTGGTCCATGACTTTGTACTCTATAGGGTGTCTCAGTAATTGTTTTAATGTTAAATATCCCGTTTTTCTTTTTTTTATTAAATTTTGAAAACTTAGTTATTAAATTTAATTATTTTCAGTAAAAAGGTACTTAAATTAAATTTGAAAATGCGTTTCTTTTGTTAAAATGATACATTTTTAAAAACATAAATGTATACGATGATAAATAATCCCAACATATATTTTCTTAATTACAATTATTATTTTTAATTAAAGAAAATTATATTCAAGCAATAAAAAAACTTTTAGACATTTGTTTGCCACACTATTTTTTACAAAAATGGTAAGTTTTTCAAATACAATAGTATAAGCTATAAAAGTGTGCAAAATATAATTTAAAATAATTATAAATTTCCAAATTTTTACCCTCTTTTGATAAGACAGAAATTACTAAACCAGATGGCAGTATCTCTCAATATCAGAAAACGATTTTATTATTCTAAATTATACAATCTATTATATATTTTTACAATTTACTTAATTCTGTATAATATATAATAATAATATAAATTATTTCAATTTGTACTTAACTCTTTTTAAACAATGAATTAAAATCGTCTCGAAGTAAACTTTTTTTCAATTATAATTAAATCAATTTTTTCCCGTCGAGATATATATTTTTCCATATAATAGTAACATATCTTTGAGTTGAATATCCTCTGCAAAATCTGAAAATCAATTTTTTATAACAATGTAAAAATATGTCTTTAAATTCAAATAATCGCGCCAAAAGTCTGCGCAAACGCACGCGCAGAAGCACAAAATAATTCAACATGGCGTCATCATGCCGATCATGTGCGAACCATTAAGACCCATATTACTCGATAATAGTACAATGGGGCTAAAATCGTGCATACTATTTCTTTTTTCTTGTTACTCTTTATTCGCCTAGTGAATACGGGACATTTTATGCAAATTGGTGTCAATATTGACCATGAAGATCAATAAACAATCACCTGGAAAACGGTTTTATAGGTTAGGAAACCCAGTTTTTCGAAGATAGTAAATAGAAAATAGTTATTTCGGATAATTAATAGACAAAAAGGAACTATGGCGAGACTTTGGAGTTATTTCTTGTTTCTTGTATGGATATTTTATCTTCTGGCCACAGCTTTACTGCTTTTCTCTGATGGGTTTCTACTTAATAAAGTAGCTCGAACCGAAAGAAGTGAGTCGAAAATTATTTATTATTTCTGTATAAATATTCCTCAAAATTTCTTTTTCAATGTTTTCTTGAGAAATATTATTTATAAATTATAATTTATACCCATTTTTTAAGAGTCTAATGCATGCGCCTCCACATCATAAAAATATTTTGTTATTATCTGTCAAGTTTCTGAAATTTGAACTATAAAATAAGTGTATATATATATATCAATATTTAAATATAAATATTTTTCAGGTGAATGCACTCCCTGTAAGGAATCAGTCTATTGTACCAAGGAAGGTATTTTCCAAGATCCTGAATCTTCTGCATTATTATGTCTCGAACCACGAGCAAAAGTCGTTCTCCTTGTAGTCGATGCTCTAAAATATGAATTCATTGAGTGGCATGAAGGAGAAACTGCCTCATCTTACTACAGGAACAAAATTCCAATTGTTAACGAATTGATTCAGAAATATCCGTCTCAAACTCGTCTCTATAGATTTGTAGCAGATCCGCCAACGACAACAATGCAACGATTAAAAAGCATCACAACGGGGACTCTTCCGACATTTGTTGATGTAGGATCGAATTTCGATGCTGAGAACATTGTCGAGGACAATATAGTCGAACACACTTCAAAGAATGGAGTAGTTTTTGTGGGCGATGATACGTGGATTAAACTCTTCCCTGGAAAATTTTTGAGGCAATTTCCAGCTCCTTCTTTTAATGTTTGGGATTTGGATACTGTTGATCAGGAAGTGGAGAAAAGAATTTTCCCTGAATTGAAGAAAAAGGATTGGTCGTTGCTTGTGGCTCATACCTTGGGAGTCGATCATTGTGGCCATAAACATGGCCCGAATCACCCGGAAATGACTCGGAAGTTGAACGAGACAAATAATCTCATAAAAAGAGTCGTGGATGCTTTGGAAGACGGTATAAACAATTTATTTTATTCATTTAAAAAGCTCTGTCATATCTCTCCTATTACAGTATTTTATAAAATGAAGCAAAATCTTAACTTTCAGATATGATTCTCATGGTGATTGGAGACCACGGCATGACCGAAACAGGGGATCACGGAGGTTCGAGTATAAACGAAGTAGAAGCCGGAATGTTCGTCTACTCAAAAATTTCCCTGATCGATCGATTTTTGGAAAGTAGTTCCTCAATCGTCAACCAAATTGATCTAGTCCCAACCTTAGCAGCAATTTCTGGAACCCCTGTTCCATTTTCAAACCTCGGATCTGTAATTCTCGACTCTCTACCTAGTGTTTCTAAAAATTCCAGTTTCAACAACATGGAATACGCAATTCATTCTCTCTGGAGAAACATTGCTCAAACAAAAAAATACATAGATGCCTATTCCGCCGATACATTCCTCTTCTCCGCTGAAAAGCTAGATGAACTCCAATCAAAATACAACCATCTTTCGGATCAAGTGGAAAACATTAACCAGAAGGAGGAATACGATGCCTTCATCAAGGATGGAAAAGAATATTTGCAAGATCTTCGAGAAACCTGTGCAGAAATCTGGGTGCAATTCGACTCCAGTTTGATGTCAAAGGGTCTTGTTTTGATGTTCTGCACTCTCTTTTTCTTCTACATGTTCATCAATGGTGTTCCTGAAAGTAACTTAACTAAGGTTCTAGGCTCTTCTTTTCTTCGGTGTACAGTTCTCGCAAATCTTGCATCAGTAGCAGTAGTCTGCGGACTTTACGGATTGAAATTCATCGATGATTTCAAAAATACTCTCTTCTTTTCAACTGGAAGCGTATCCGTTGCTCTTCTTGCAATATTAGTTGTTCAAAACTGGGATGCAATTTCGACCAAATGGTACAACAACAGACACCGAAAAACGAAATATTTCGCTAGAACTGTTTTATTGTTGACGCTTTGCATTGTTTTTTCAAATAGTTATGTAATCAACGAGAACACAGTTCTCTCCTTTCTTCTCGTCACCCTCATCTGCATGATGGTCTACAATGTGAGGAAAGAAAACACTCCGATAATTCCAGAAAAGAAATCAAAGCTCTTCCCGAAAACCGTCTCGGAATCTACCTTTTGGACGATTATGTTGTCGCTTGGATTCTTCGGTTGTTGTTGCGTGAGAATTTCAAAATATTTCTGGAGATGTCGAGACGATTTGCAGGAAAGTATATGTTCGACTTTTGTGATGGGCAAGGCTGGTTCAATTGATTCAAAGAATTTTGAGAGACTTCTTCTCATTGTTGCTCTCGTAGTACTCGCATTTTATATAACAATTGTTAGATTGTGGATGAAGAATTGTGGAAACCTTGTAGGTTTCGCACCAAGTACTATCTTTGCTCAATATTGTCCGGGTGTTATTGTTGTTTTTATGGGGTGTTACTGGGTTCTAAGGCTTCCAAAAGACACAAAAGTTAAGTTTGTTCTCTCTTGGCAGATCAATGCTTTGCCAGGGATGATCTACTTTTTATTGTTACTGGGGATCTTCCTACTTTTTTATCGACCTCTTACTGTATATGTTTTACCGAAGAAGAAGGAATCTATCAACGTTTATGAAGGAGAAAATGTTGTTCCGAGACTTTTCGAGAGAATGAAAGACATGATTTATCAAAAGAAACCAAACGTGGGTGAAGAATTGCCGATTGTTTATGGTTTAGGGACAATTTACAGTGCGAGTTTTATTATGTATAGCATGCTTTTCATGCTACTTCATGCGCTTTTACTTGGACATGTCCTCGCTCCGAGCATTTTTACTATGTTCGTTACCTGCGTTTGTATTCTGGGAATCACTGGAATTGATCGATATCGGAATGCTAATAATATCGGTGAGTTCTTTAAAAAAATTGTTGAATTAGATTAATAGAAGTTTTTATTATTAGAGAACAAAGAGGCTTTACTTGAAATAGAATTTCTACAATTTGATATTTTATTTAGATGAATTGCTTCAAGTTCCGGATTCTGCGCTGCTTTGCTGGTTTTTAGTAGCTGAATACTTTTTTTATGGAACTGGACATCAACCGGCTTTTCCGACCATTCATTGGGATGCAGCTTTTGTCGGAGTGGATATTAATAATAATATAATTCAAGCGATCCTTATTGGTAAGTTTTTTTTTGCAATAATCGTTTGAATTTAAATTTGATAGTCAAATTAAGTGATTTATTTTATCATTCACAGGAATAAATACGTTTGGATCTTATATAATTCTTGGTGTGACTGTACCTCTTCTAGTGATAGTTCCTTTCACGTTTGGAATTATGTTTCCGACCGTGGTTAAACCTAAATTTCGATTAGAGGAGGGTACACAAAAAGGTGAATTAATACTTTATGAAAGAGACAGTGCTTTCCAAGCATCAATTTTTGCTGCCTGTGGGAAATATGTTCTGTTTCATGGAATGAGGGTAAGTTTTAATATTTAATGACTATTTAATTTGCGCTTATTTGATATTTTCTATTGGTTCGTAACTTTAAACGTGTAGATTTAAATTAAGCCAGAAGATTTTAAATTGTTTCCTTCAAAATTTCAATGCTTAATTTAATTCTATTCTTTTGAATATAAAATTCGTAATCAAAGGTTGTATTAAATACACTCGAATTCATTTTATAAATCCAATAATTTTTAATGGAATTAAATCATCAAAATTTTTTTTTATAAATTGATTTTTTTAAATGAAGTCTTCCATATTTTAAAATCCTTTTCCAGACATTTGGCTGCATGCTTGCCGCGACAATCCACTGCAGGCACTTGATGGTTTGGAGCATCTTTGCACCGAAGTTAATTTTTGAAGGAATTGGATTCCTGGTGACCCTTGGCAGCGTTCTGTCATCAATAATTTTAATAATAAGAGTCGATTCTAGCGTGGAGCGTCTAGTAGCACAAGTAACGAAATCGAGGTGACAGTAAGTTCTCAAATTAAACAAAAATTTAAAAAGTAAAAAAAAAAAACGGGTGACTTAGTCAATAGTATTAATCTTTATCTTAACCAAGTGAATCCTTAAGTCTATCAGTGTAAAGAAATCAGAGCCATAAGACACTCACCAGAAGACATGAAACTTTTATCCTAGTTTGAGAAAGTTTAAACTTTATTACTGAACCAATATCTTGAATATTAATTGATATTACTAGAGCAATATAAATTATGTAACAATCTCCAGTTATAAAATTTTGAGAATCCTGTGGCTCCGATTGCTTTTAAGATCTTTAAACCAAAGTCTAAAGACAGTCCTAGTAAATTAAATAATATAGTATTAATAAGTATTTAATTAACTAATTATTAATGATATTAAGAATCAAGTGACTTACTCATTTTTACGAGTTTGCGTCGTGTACCAAATACTCGTTTTACAAACTATTACATAAGTTTTCAAGTGAAGTAGAGCTCCTGCAAATACTACAATCACTGCCGTGTAATTATTTTGTACAGAGTTTGTAGCCAAATACAAATGCAATTGAATCAAGTCAATCCAAGAAATTTTTATTTGTTGAAAATGAACACACCAAAGCTATCCTGCGCGCAACGCATTGCTCATTTCTAATTCAAAGCAACGCACTTGATGCAGGATTGCACTTGTGTGCTTAGAAGAAGCTCTTTAATTCTCAAAAACAAAACCAACAGGAATATTTTATTTTTTATTTTTATAAGAGTTAATTTGGTTTTATTTATTAATTCACATTAGTCCTTGTTATATCGTTTTATTCATTGATTGTACAACTTTAATTCGAGATTTGGATACCAGATTTTAAACTCGTAAGGAATAATTTAGTTATTACCCTGCTCGCATAGATTTAATGGCGATTGTGATGATGCCTGTTGTTGTCTTGATACTGATTTTTTACATAATCAGCCCAATCGGCCCACTTGCTACCAATATCTGCGTAGTTATTCGAATCCTGTAATAAAAGAATATTCTTTTAGAGAAATTAATTTTAATCTTCAATTAAAATGTTTTTTCAAGCCGTAAGAGACACTAACATTGCAAGTCTGGCGTTCGTGAATTTGATCCAGGCATTTTAATCTGTAATCAGACGCAATGGAGAGGATTTTAATTTCCTGTTAAAGTTGAAAGCACTTTTCCAGAGTGTTCCATTTTTGAAAATTGTACAAAAAATTCATTTGTCCTATTTTACTACCTATTGCTATCTGATTACAAACGGAAGGACTTTTTTTCTCATTTTTCAATTTACTTACAAATAATTTGATTCCTCCTCCTTGGTGACCTGGAACTGAACCTCCACCAGCCTGAACAGTTTCTACAGTTCCTGGTGGCATGCTTTGGTATCCCTGATGCATTTGCATATTCACAGCCCTTGAGTACTGATTCCTATTAGCATGATTTTCAGAAATTGGATAATCCTCAACTTCTCTTTTCGAAGTAGAGTCACTTGGTGGATAAGAAACCCAAACTGAAGTTGGAGTTTTTGGTACCATCCTAGCAACCTTTGGAGCGAAACCATATCCTGGAAAAGGGACTCCTGCTGAAGGAACAGTAATCCCTGCAAGTTTGTTTCTTATCGCATCCAAAAGAGTCGTATTTACAATTGGTGTTGGTTCCGGAAGATTGACATATCCTCCCCTGATATTAAAGACAGGCGAAAATTGATAATTAGGACATTTGAAGATTGTCTCAAAAGAATAATACAGTATTTAGGAAAAAATACTTACGCAGAATAATATGCATCATAATTGGAAGCATCTGATTCATCAGAAGTTGCTTTAGCTTTGATCGTTTCTTGGACAGCTGTTGTTATATTTCTCTGCAACTCTGTCAGCATATCAAATACTTGACTAAGGACGGACATTCTTTGCTGGAAAGGTAAAGTGGCATCAACAGTTGGTGCTGGCCAGAGACCCGGAGCAAAAGGCTTAAAGGGCTTCAATGGCTTTAATGGTTTCTTAGATGCTGTAGCAGCAGCAACTGTTTTTTCGTAAGTGATTAAATCAGACAAAGTTGAAACCATGCTGCCTTTTATATCTCCAAGTTCTGAGAGGATGGAGTCTACGATTGCGTCCTTAGCTGCTGAGATCGTCGTAAAGTCATCTACTGACCTGGTAATCATATTAATTTAATTAAAGTTCTTCTATTCTTAATTTTTCTAATTCCATTTTCTCTTTTTCTCTATTTCTTAAGATTTATCTTAATTCTATTTACCTGGCGACTTTGGTGGTTGCTGCATCAATATCCTCAGGAATAGTTGCATTTAGAGTCATATTCAGTGCAAGGCTGTTGAAAAGCTTGTCCAAAAATTCAGAAACCTGGAGATTTATAAATTCTATTTCTAATTAACATATCATTACTTTAAAATTGGTTATGAAAGTTTAGACGAAAGATTTGAAGAAAGGAGACAATTTTGAAGCAAAAATGTAACAAATCATTTCATAATTATTAGATTTATTAAATATCTTTCCAAAAATATCTTATAATAAATATGTGTATTCTTTTTAGACCTTTTGTGAGTATTCAGTGGGACCAGGAATCACCGAAGATGGAAGCCAGAAACCTGGAGGTACGATCGTGCTTTTTGGGACTGGAGCATCAGTCACAGCGGGAATCGAAGTTGGAGTCGTTGTAGCGAGAGATTTGAAAAGCGTATCCAGAAAAGCAGATTTTTTGGCGATCAACATTCCAGGGTCGACTACTGGTGCAAAAGGACTGGCTGCAAATGGACCTGGAGCAAATGGACCAGGTGCAAAGCCTGGCATAAATCCACCCATACCTGCAGATATTGGAGGACCGAATAATTTTAGAAGAGGTGTTTTCGCTTCCGAACCTTCAGGTTCTTCGGAAATTGGGGCAAGTCCAGGGTATGGAGGAGGAGGACCCACGTCTTTAGTGGACGTCTCCTTCGTCGGGTCCGAGGATATGCTTCTGAGAAAATTGTCCATCTCTGCACTTGAAGTGGATGAAACAAGGCTTCTTTTCCTTCTGGAAGAGAAATCTGCTGAATCGACCATGTCTACATCAGTGTATCCAAAAGGAAATTTGGGTCCCATCGGTGAGAATTTGCCAGCCATGGGAGCGAAAGGAGACATGGGGCCGAAAAGTCCTCGTTTGTAGGGAACCTGTAACATTTTTTATTGAAGTTTACAGTCTACAATAGCTTATATTTATATAAAAGTAATTTTTGATCTATATTTAAGTTTTAATTGCTATTTCTTGTCACTTACTTTATTAGCTGAAATCATGCTTGGGGGGTTTCCAAAAGTGTCCGTTGCTCCTAATGTAGAATAGTATGGTGAATCTCCGACAGATCCAGAACCATCAACTGGACCAGGACCACCGAATAGATTACTTAAAAGATCTGTCTTTTTAGAAATCATCATTTTAGGGTCCACGAATTTTGGAAACATCGGTGATTTTGGCATATAAGGAACGGATATCGTCCCCATTCCAGAAATTGGGGGTGGACCCAGTGCCCTGGAGGCCACTAAAAAATATTTTATCATCAATTAAAACAGAGTTCTATAGAAAAGCTTTTTAAAAAAAAAATTCTTATGAGAAGAACAATTATAAAACAAGAGGTTTGATGATCTTAATTATGTTTTTTGGCATTTTTTAAATAGAAGCTTACTTGGTTTTCCAGCATAACTGGCCCATGGTGATCCAACTCCAGGAGGTGGTTTTGCAGCCACACAGAAAGCGATGGCTAAAATAATGTAGAGCTGGGATCCTCTTCTTTGAAACATTGTTAGAGAACTTATGACTTTAGAGACTGATCACCTCTCTATTTTATACCAAGCGCCATTGCATGATTAATCCCTAAATCTTTAAGTATAATTAGTCTGTGTGGTCTGGAAAGACACTTACTAAAATAATCCTCTCTTCGCATTCATATCCGCACCTGTAGATTATAAGCAGCCATTGTCAGTTCTCAAAATACATTCTATAATTTCCTTAATCTTAATTATAATGTCGAGACAAGAATATTATGTAGAATTCTTAATCAAATGCATCTTGGTATTATTCCGTAGTAAATAATTTTTAAATTTCTATTAAGAATATTAAAGCCGATAATAAAAGTGTTAGATTTGATATTTTGTAATAAATTGATTAATTATAAATTTTGATTGATGTGGAGACATTTTTAAAAATTAAAAAAGTTGAATTTAAATTTTTAAAAATGTTTCTATTTTATTTTAATTTGATGATCGCTGCTCAAATGTTTCCACGATTTTCATCCTTCAAAACCTCAGTTACTGCTCATTTGTTTTTAACAATTTAACTAGTTTTCAGTTATTTCAGATTGTTCGCATATTTTTCCTAATGGACACGTCCCTTTGGCAGCTTTCAAACGTGAATTAGAAGAACAATAGGATTTGGTTCCGAAAAATCTCTATTTCCTTTTCTACATTGAATAATCAACTCATCATGGCTTCTTTGACAAATCGTAAGTGATATTTCGACTTTCTAAAAAAAAGACTCCTAAAATAGATACCAAAAATGTAATGAATGCGTTTTCAATTATATTTGATTCATACTTATTCATTTTCAATCTAAGAAAGTTTATGTTTTTATTTATTTATTATAAAAATAAAGTAGATATTATTCGTTGTTTGTAGGTTGGGAGATATTTTAGCTTCCTTGCATGAATTTCAAGATTAAACAATTTTAGAAAGATAAGGTTGAAGTTAAAAAAATGTTTAAATAAAATTCCAATTAAAAAACGAAGATAACTGATTTTATTTTTATTTGCAGAAACGACTTCTAATCCAGTGACACTGGATCAGGAAACTTTTGCGGTGGTTTGGACAGCTCTTCAAAATACTTATGAGGGCACAAATGTTACAAGAAATATATCAAGTCTTTTGCACATGTATCAACCAGAGGATGGCATTTACGCTTATGAACGTCTTCTTCAGACACTCTATATCCTTCTGAAACATTTTGACACCAATGGATTGCGAATTCTTACTTCGATAATTCCACCTCCAACAGATGTTCTCGATTCTACAATACAAGAAGTTTTCCAAAAAACAACAGGATTTCCTAGAATAATTCCTTCTTTTTATCAAACGTAGGATATTTTTAAATTATATTCTAACTTGAATACATTTTTAAACGAGTTAAACAAAATAAATTTACTTTATGAATTATTTTTTGTAATACTTCCAGTTACTTGAATTCTTCAAACGAAGTTGTCTCTAATCTTAAGATCAACAATGCAGCGGTGGATCCGAATCGACAAGATATGATTCACTCCTCAAGATTTCTTCTTAAAAGAGGCAAAAATTTAGAGGAATGTAATGGGTCTACTCAGGTCAGTTCCTAGATATACATTATTACGATTTTAATATATTTTATATATTCAAGTATATTTCCTACAGGTGATACCAATATCTGGAAAATATGTATCACAGTCGTATCATCCTTGTAATCATAATACAAATCAGTCTGCTGAAAAAAGTCAGGATCAACAAAATATGAGTTCTGCGAGCTCGCCGATTTATTTATTGAAAAAAAATGCGATTTGTCAATCTACTGAAATGAATAGAGAAGATCCTCGTATTATTTTTCAAACGGTAGGTCAAAAACCTTTGGAAATCCCAATATCCGAAGAATATCATCCTGCAACAACCGATCACACTTACACAATGAAGGTCTATTGAATTTAATATTTTATAGTTCAAATCATACAATTTTTATAACACAAAGTTAAAATTCAAAACTTTGCCGAAAATTGTTTTAAAATTATATGTTTTTTTTTGGTAACGTTCTTTGAATTTTTTAGGCAGACTCCATAAAAACAGCCGCAGCTCGTAAGAAAGCCCCAGCTCGTAAAAAAACTCCTGTAACGAAAAAACAAAAAGTTTTAAATACCGAAGAAATGGATTTGTGTCCAGAAAAAAATGTGAAAAAGAAAAATTTAAAAAAGAAAAATTTAAAGAAGAAAAATTTGAAAAATAAAAATTTAACAAAAATTAATGAAAATTCTTCAGAAGAGATTGAAGAAAGAGATTTCGAGTTCGAAGCGAAATTACAACTAATGCAAAGGGCAATTCAAGAGGATATTTACAAGATGGATGTTGTTCAGCCACTTCAAACAGATTTTGTAATGCCAAAATTGATAACTCCTAAGTTCAAGGTTTTTCCTCCAGATTTCGTTGTAATTAATTTTCTAATTTCACCTTTTAAGCTTTAAATAATAATTTTTTCTCTGCAGGATTTGGAAGCAAAAGACTTGGTAGTTAAAAAGGATCTAAAAAAAAGTGTACAAAACTTCTTAAACAGATTCACGTCAAGTAAAACAGTTTGTGAGTCAAATCTCTCAAGAATAAACTTGAATTAAACATCTTTTTATTATTTTAAATATATTTTTAGAAATTCTAGAATTTTTTATTTTACAAAGTTAATTGTTTTTTTTTCAGATGAATCAATTTCTCCAAAACCACAATCCTCCACACAAACAACTCAAGAGATAGTTTTGGACGAGAACTCCGCTTTCATAAATTGTTGGAAAAAAATAATAACGAAAGAGGTATTAAGTAGAGATCTAAAACCGAGTTCTTTGGATTCGGATAAAAATTCAGATCTTACCAAAGAAAATAGTGTCCTAACAGAAAATGCTTTTACATTAAAAAAAGAAAATGAAAAGAAAGTTTATAGGAAAAAACCTAATTCTGCAACAAGACCGAAATCAGAAAAAGTCACTCAGAGAACTACGAATCAATCACAAGATGATGAAATTGTGAAGAGCGAACAACTGAATGTCCGGTAAAAAAATCAAGCTTTTGAAAGTTAAAAAATAAAACAATAATGTTTTAATGTCTCTTTTCCTCTTAGAGTATTTTAATTAATTACATTTTAATTTGTTTTCCCTCTTTCAAACCAAAAGCCCTGAATTAAACTCAATCAAAGTGCTGCAGCAGGAAAATTCAATGCCTGAATTATCGAATTATAAAAAACAGTATTATGATGCCTTACTCAGCATTCAAAGAGCAAAAGGTACAATTTTCAAGTTTGAAATTTTTATGGAGGAATATAATGAATAGTTAATCTTTTTTAATTATGGTATGTTGAATTTTAGTCGCAGTAGTAAATTCCTTGGCAATATCGTCGGCAGCAAGCACAACTAAATATAACCCTTACTACTATAATAATCTGCAATATCAGCATCAAATAATGGAACGTCAGAAACAAATTCTCTTAAGAAGACAATTTTTAAACCAAAGACCTCCTCAAACTGTTTCTAATAATCAAAACAGTACAATTTCCAGGCCAAATTCCAACAAATGGAGAAACCCATCATTTGGCCCGGTCCGGTTGTCCCACCAGGTAAGTTATTGCAAAAAATATGAGAAAGTTGTTACAATTAAATATTTAAAAATATTTATATCAAATTAATTGATAAATTCTGGGTTTCAATATTATTTTCAGTCTCCTGCGGTTTCATCTGGAACGAAACCTCCAGTTTTCTGGTAAGATTACAAATAAATCAGATTTTAAATAATATACTCGAGATTTAAGCAGAATATTATTCTATAATAATTGAACCATTTTTTTCAAATAGTTTTGTGGCTCAAGACACAGTCACTGGAGAAATTCGACATTATGGAGCAAGTGAATGCATGCACCTAATGCCCAACATACAAAGAAATAAATTGGAAAAAATCGTTGAAAACCGGACGGAGCCTGAAAATGTTAGTATACCTCAAAGTTCGTCATCTTGTCAATCTCAGTGTTAATGGTAAATAAGTAAATTCTATTTATAACACTCTTAATTCCTTCTCAATAAGCAGATTAGTTAGTTTTTGAAGTTATTATGTAAAGAAGCTTGTAGCTTCTTTACATTGCTTGAATTCGTATTAAATTGTTCTATTTGATAAATTATCATTTTGAATATATCACAAAAGTTTCAAAAATATGTTTTCATATTTGATAGGAATTAAGAATATAGTTTAATTGATATAAATAAAAAATTATATTGTTGAAATATTAATAATAGGTAGCACTTAATACTCAACTTATTGAAATAATACATTGTCATTTATTACGTTACTAATACTTATTACAATCCTAGATGAACACGTATGTTGTTTAATCTCATTATCGTATTCGACATTATTATTCATCAAATCAAAATTCGATTCTCCCATTCCGAGGATTTGATTGTTGATCCTGATTGGGTTAATAGGGTATGTACACACTAGTATCGTATCAAAAGACAACTCATTTTACCAATTTTTACATCTCGATCAGTAAACCAATGATATCGCGCGTAGCGTTAGAGAATAAGTGGAAGGAAATTATGAATAAATATCGCTCAATTGATATTGTAACCAGGAAAACAATCAAAATCTCAATGATCAATTCTCAATGATAAATCTAAATTGAATTGGATTGTACATTTAATGCGATATGTATGCACTAAAAAAAGACTTAATGTTACTAAGTAATAATTGATCATAATGACTAATGAACGCCTTATTGTATATTGTCAATCAACGCGACAATAAAGTCGTCTTAATGTACCCGTTTGTACAATCGGACGCTTTTTTCACACAGATTTTTATTTTTAATATTCACAGTGAATATTTCTTTCTCTTTTTATACCTTTGAGACCAATATACCATTTCTGTACAAGCACATTTGTACATATACGTAATATTGATTCTGCGCACGATGCAAATTGTTATCAGTTTCAAAAATTGCAGACTCTTGAAAGAATTAGGGAAAAGAGTCTGCAAATTTTTTCATTTCGTATGAAGCTATTGAAGCCAATAAAACCGACGTTAAGTGGAACATTTCTGCTTCAGTTTTTGAAGAGATCGTCGGTTTTATTGTTTGAATTTCTTTGATACAAGGCATTCTGCTGTTTTTAACTTGCGCTTCTCCTTTGTGAATTTGAGTTTTCTATACTATTGAGCTCTATCTAATATTAAAAATAAAATATTTACACCTCACAAACAAACGCTTAAAAATTGATCACGAGGTCTAGTAAAATAAATAGGTAGTGAATTCTAAAATAAATAAAAATCGAATTTCTTATAAGTACATTCTACAATGTTTTAAACTTTTTCATTCTAGAAGGTCTGAATGAAATTCGTGTAAAAAGTGAACCATTGCCGACAAAACGAGTCGATGCGATAAGACTGATTCCTTAAAAAACGCAAGTGCAGATACAAATATTTGAGAAATGACTAGACTCCGTTTCGTTTTACAAGTTACAATCTTAAAATTACGAATTTTTTTGAAACTTATAGGTAATTCTTTGGTACAATAATGGAATGAAATGCACGAATACTCTTTCCCTCACCTTCTTTCAATCTTTCACCAAATTTTTGTGATTTCAAAAACACTTCAGGAATAACACACAAATATCGGCAGTAAAAATGTACACAAGGCCAATCTTTATACAAGACTTTTGAACGGCTTTTGTACAGAATCTAAAAAAAATATCGAATTTTTTGGTTCAATATTGAAAAACTTTTCAAAATCCAAAGAATATGGCTTTTTCAAAACCTCTTCTATTTTATATTTAAACTCACACGACATAAATTTTACGTAAACCCTAAATTATAAAATTCACACTACAAACTGACAAAGAGTTTCGAAACCATTTTCTCTAGTTTATGATGATTGCTCCAAAGGTTCGATAACTTTTTGAACGTTCCTTTTTCCCATGTTTTCCAGTCTACACTCTTATGAATAAATAGATTCTTGAATGACGTTTTTTGTAGATTCTGTTTTTGAAAGCAGTCACCTCTTCATTGAATTACATAATTTCACTATTAATTGAATCTTATCTGTATCGAGTTCCAGAATCAATCGAAAATAGTGGAATCTTCAATCATGGCTAGCATTTGATTGTTATTCAAACGATTATTAAGCAAACGTGTAGGGATCGAGGGTTTTGCTGGAGCATGGCTGAACGTCATCCGGAGGTGGACGCCACTTTTCAGACCACATCGCGGTTTGAACAACGGTGACATCAATCGTCTCTGACTTACCGTTACTTGTTTTTGGTTCAACCTCCCAGTTCAAACCGTTTTCGGTTACTTCAATTTGCCTCGCCTCTGTCATATTCCAATAAGCTTGAATATCATTACCCTGAGGTTTCGACGATTTCACATTTGTTGTCTTTGCTCCAGCATTCTTCGGAGTGGAACGCGACTGAGGTCTATCGATATTCTTTAAAGGAAGTTTCTGTGGCACCACTCGCTTTGGTTTTGATTCCTCGAGGCTAATGCTTGTTCCTGTTTTACTAGCAGAAAGACTTCCATTTCCACCTATGCTACTTTCATCCTTCTTTTTCCTTCGTCTTCTCCGTTCGGCTTCGAGGTCCTCTTTCTTGGCTTCCTCGTTGTCATCATCGTCGTTTAAGAAATGTTGCCTCGCTGAGGCCCAGTGATCTTTTCTGTTTCCGGTTTTGAACCTATTTTCGTAACTACTAGTACTATTACCCCTGTGACCGTTGTTCGAGTTTGCGTTGCTCTCAGTGTTGCGCTTCTTAGACTGCTGGCCCTTCCATCTGTTCGGACTTTTATCCTTTAAGGTCGCCTGCAATAAAGAGGAAAGAAATGAACATTAGTTCACTTAGATTTACTTTTAAAATTGATTCTTCTTAAAATTTGAGTGAGACGTGTTTACCCCAGAAGATGTGGAATTGTCTACAGGTTTATATTGTTGATTCGTTGAGTCTTCGTGACCGGCTGCACCCTTGCAATTTGATGTACCGCGTCCATGAAGCCACGAGAGGAGAAATGAAAGTAAAGCACAGGAGAGACCAAGTCCTGCTGATGCTGATAATTGTGATCGAGTGCGACGAGGAACCCAACCACCTCCATGGTATTCTAATACTGAGCTCACTAATAATGCACTGCTGACTAGATAAGACACTCCCAGACCAGTGAACATCCATGTATTCTAAAATAAATCAAAAGAAAGAAATAATTAATTAAGTACTTAAGAGTTTTGTTGAATATAAAAAACAGAAAAGTCAATTTCTCGAGTGATTTGCTTACCAGTCTAGGCCAGTTCAAAGGAAAAAAATAGATGATGTGTGAGATGTCTAGGAAGAGAAGTAGTGATGTGACTAGGAGACAAAAAACGGCGACGAAGATCATGAATCTTAAACGTCCAACTAGAGGCAGCATAAAAAGGCTGACCTTGGCAGTGCCCGAACTGCATAGAGTCGCCAGACATGCTGCTGAAGATATCTGAAAAATAGGAAAGAATTTAATATTATGGCTATTTAGTAATTGGGACGATGTCAGACAAATATTCTGTATATTGTAATAACTATACATACCAGTAGCAAAAGCCTGATGACTCCCGTAGAAGTTCGGAGATGGCCTTGAATATCGCAATATAAAACTAGGTGACTGGCTCGAGGCCATGGCAGTGTATTTGAAGATCCATGTCCACCCTGGCCATAATGATAGTTGGCATGCGAGTCCCAAGAGTGGACCGTGGAGTGGATTCCTGGCGAATCCAGCTCCGAAGACTGGGAGCTGATTCGCCCCCCTGTTCTACTGCCCGCTATAAATATAAAATAAAACAACATAAATATTTTACAAGATGATTAATTTCCTTGAATTTTTAACTATGCTCGTAAATTACCAATTTCGAAGTCTTGAATATCCTCGGGTCTAGAATACGCAGTGGGAGGCTCCAGGTCGCGAATTTCTTCCAAAAGGAGTACCTCTATTTCGTCGGCTGCATATAAATCCGAGACAGACCGAAGATGATGCCGAGAATCGCTCATCACTTAGGCGTGCTCGCACGCTCGCTCCTGCCTTCTTGCCGAGCTTTCGATCCACTTGGTCTGTGAATGAACAACATTCGTTGACTGCATGAACCAATAACGAATCCATTCATCCATTAACCCCTTCTGGAATTCTCAAACTGTCATCGATAGTTTCTTCTCTCTTTTGCCTCCACTGAAAAAAGAAATTGTTTTCATTATTGATTCAGCTTTAGAATTTTTTATTAAGTTTTATTTTTGTAAACTCTTGTTTCAATAATAATATATTAATGATTCCTATATCAATACTTTTAATACAGCCTTTAAATCTAAGTGCATATTTTGTCACAGCTTATTCTATATCCAACGTTTTATTTACACAATCCTAAAATAACAAACTATATCTAATTTAGTCATGAATACCCATGAATTTAATCAACTCAAATCTAAACAAAACAAAATAAGATTGACAAAAATACTCCCTCAAGTATTTACTCAATAAATATTTAAAAGACAATTTTCAATCAAAATATAGGACAATACGGCCTAAATTTTCAACACATTACTTTCTGCACGCCCAACCTCAAAATTCGTAAATTCCCCATGCGACAATTAATTCTCTAAAACGTCTAAAAGGCCATAGAATTGTGTCAGATTTTCAATTTTCTTTTACTTTGCATGCATTCAATTCTAAAGAAAAGGTAGAAAACACGAATTTTCGACAAGAAACCTCAAATTCGAAAAAAGCGTGTTTGCTAATTTAATCAAAATTGCAAGCGAGTGCTGACAGAAGAATGATAAATAAATAGTAATGAAAATCTTACCTCAACTCGTACTTTTCCTCGGTGGCTTGTAGATCATATTTTTTTGGAGTTTTTCGAAATTATATTGCTGTCAATTCGAAGAACAGCCGCCATTATCCGTCTATCCATCACATTTCGCGTTTCGCGATTACATCCGATCCTCTGTTTGTGTCACAAAGCCGACGACGACCTAAAAACGAAACGCGTTCACTGTGGTTCATATATTGATCAAATTATTATGTACGCTTTTTTGTAAAGGATTTGATCAAATATCAAATAAATGCTTACCTATAGAATACAATAAATTCACCACTGATTTAAAAATTTTAAATTTCCAAAATTGAGTTTTGGAATGAACCGATTTTTCAAAAATTGATTTAAATAGTAAAAGAATTTACGTAAAAGTATCTTATACAGAAAAATCTAATATTTAGTTATAAATAAATATTCATATATTCTAAAAAATTTATCTTACTCCAAATGATTTCCAGGATCGATATCTGTTTGTAAACAAATTTGACAGATGACAGATGACAGCTACCCGCGAAAACGATTTCTAACCTCAAAAAAATCGGTGTTTTGATATGAAGTTAGGAAATATAAAGAAAGATGGCGCCTAACAGGAGCCAATTTCAAATGCAGATAATAAATAATCATAATTAAAAGAGTTTTTGCTAATAATTCAGCAACAAATGTGATTTTGTAAGAGATAATAAGAATTCTTAATTTTTCAAGTATATAAAAATGAATTATTCGTAAATACATTTGTTTTATTTAAATTTAAAACAATGTTGAAAGTTACTTGTCCTAGCGGATTTTTGAGAAACTAGCTGCGCCCAGATTTCTGTCGACTGCTATGTTTTTCAATATGGCTGCCACGTTCTAATTCTAATCTGTCAAAATGAAACGTCAAACCAGTCAAAAGACTCGTCTTTGACATTTGACTTATGTTTGTAGTATTTTAGTAAGCGTTGAAAACAACAAAAAGGAAACGTTCAATATGAATGCATAGTGAGTACTTCTTTATATTTTTTCTTGAAATAAAAATAGATTTATGTAATAAATCTCTTTTCAATATTGATGTCTTTAGTTCTACGTGGAAATCTAGCACAAAACTTTATCAAATAAACGATAAGGCACGACTTCCGTAATTCCAATGCCGTTGCCTTTTGTGATAGGAATTGTTAACAAATTATTAACTCTCTGTATTCTTTTATTTTCCGACAATTCACCACGGTATTTAATTTTTTTTTTCATGTAGGAATAATAACAATTGTTTTCTTAAATTTTGTTTTTATGTCCCGAATGTGAGTTTATACTAAATTGTAATGGGTATAATTAAATTTAGAAGTCTTTAATCCATATTTTAATATTATTTCTCTTCGTTGAAGTAACATCTGGTAATCACTTTATATATTACATGCTAAACTTTACTATTTTATTATTATATTTACAAGAAATTTAATCAAGTACATTCTTATAAATAAAGGTAATTATTTAAATAGATTTCTAAAGAAGTTCGAAGTTTTCTTATTTTTGTAACGGGTGGAAATGACGAATATATATTTAAAAATCTTTTTAAATTACTTTTATTTAAGTTTTATACAATTTTAATTAATAAGGTCATTAAATTTATATTTTAGCGATAGAGGAGGGGCAGGAATGTCAGGAATATCAGGAAATTCCTTTGATCGATGGGTTCAGCGCTCCAATATGGACGATTCAGCTATAACTAAAATGCAACACCAGTACTGGGTGACAAAACAAACTCTCTCTCGAAAACTTGGAAAAAAGGAGGATGAATGTATCGTTTCTTCAGACGCGGAATTAGATGCGAAACTTGCCTTGTTTCAGAGTATTCAAGAATCATGTGCATTTTTGCAAAGAGTTATAGATAAATATCAAGAGCGATTATGCAGTAAGTCATCACATTTTCAAGTGACACGCGAAATACTGATTTATATTTTAGAAATCTTAGTATTTTAAGCGCCATTTGATGTAATAACACAATTTTTTCAGATCTAGCCCAGGAAGAAAACTCGATGGGTCGGTTTTTAAAAGAAGCGGGAAAACAAGATAAAACGAGAGCAGGAAAAATGATGTCAGCAGTTGGCAAATCCCTTTCGTATTCTGGACAGCAGCGCCTTGCTCTTCGAGCGCCTTTAGTTCGACTTTATCAAGAGGTTGAAACTTTTCGTCAAAGAGCAATTGAAGATACTTTGCAAAATGTTCAGGCCTTAGAAAAAGCGAGAACAGAATATCGTGCCGCTCTCAATTGGATGAAAAATATTTCCCAAGAATTGGACCCAGACACTACTAAACAATTAGAAAAGTTCAGAAAAGTTCAGACTCGTGTAAGGAGGTAGGCTTCTTTTTTTAAATCTTATCTTATACCGTAAACGTAATCATAAAATCAATAATCATCAATCTTAAGCATCAATTTTCTCTTGTTCACAGAGGGAAAGTTTCTTTCGACACCTTAACTCTCGATTGCCTTCAAAAAGTGGACCTCCTAGCAGCAGCGCGTTGCAATATGTTTAGTCACGCTTTGGTTTTATATCAAAGCACCCTTCTAAATTTCACTAAAAAATCCACACAAGCTTATTCGACAATAGCTAATAGTTTCAAGGGTTACCAGCGTTACGATTTTATGGTTGTGCGAGAACTTGCGGAATCTTCTACGAAATTGGCAAGGGAAACTGGTGGAGACGACGATATCGATGACAAAGACAAGTACGTAGTAAACACATTAGAAATGACCTGCCTTGTTTAACATTGAATTTTTGAATTAACAATTGTTAGCAATTCATTATTTAGTAACAAATTTAAAATTTCTCAGTTTATAACCCGTAAAATGACAGTGAATTTTTTCTGAAATACTAGTCGCCATCCCAAATTTATTTTCTTCATTACTAATACCTCATTTTTTAAACTTTAGATTATTATTCTTTGAAGACTATCACGATAGCGTGGAAGAAGCCCAAGAAGTTAAAACAGATGAAGCAAAGTCTGACCAAAAGAAGGACGAGAAACTTCTGGACTTAGAAAATGTTTCTCAAGACATGTTTGAATTAGAAAAATTCGATTTGAGTACTTCTTCGAAAAACGGAGTTTCTCAAACTTCTACATTCCAGACAGATAAAGAGTTCGAAGACTTTTTTTCGAATTTAGTCCCAAATAAAAAAGATTCCTCAAAGAAAGCAGAAAATAGCAAGGATGTTTCTGAGCTTGAAAAAAGTTTAGCTGAATTGGATTTGGCTATGGATTCCTTCAGTGGCCCTACGGGTTTCGATTTCCCTTCTAATCCTTGTTTGACGCCACAGAGGCCTCTAAATCCAAATCCAAATCCAAATCTAAATCCAAATCAACCGCAAGTACCGCTTGAACAATTGACTTCTGAAAATCTTGATTTGTTGAATGATATCTTAAATGGTGGACCAAGTACGAACATCGAGTGGGATTCCGTTGGAGATGATACGTTTTTACCACCAGGAATTTTGAAACAGAGTTTGGGTGACGCATGCCTTCCTACTGACCAGAAAAAGAAATCAACGAGCAGTGATACTGTAAGTAATGAAAGTAATATAAAGCAGGAGCAAACATTTTCTTTAGAAACTGTTTAATTTTAAATATTTCAATTTAGTTTTTTTTTTCAATTTTAAGAGTTTTTTTTAGTTTAGAATTATTCTTTCTTAATAATAATTTTTATTAATAAAATGACTTTTTTGTAGAAGAGAAGTAAAAGCGGAAAGCAGAAGGGCAATTCCTGGTTGGATTTGTTCGCAGAGTTGGATCCTCTTGCCAATCATTCTCTGGAGAATCTCTCGAAGGCCAATAATGCTCCAGCTTAATTTAAGAAAAGAGAATTTCTTAACAATTCAAAAGCAGTTATTCGTAATCATGTTGTTAAAGCCTGGCAACAAGATTAGGAATAAAGGAACAGGATGCGACAAATCAGGTTAATCGATCTCCACATTCTTCCCAATTTTCAATTTGTCGCGTTGAGTTTCCAAAGTGTGAAGGTTATTAAATATTTGAATAATATCACGTCCAAATAAAGTTAGGTGTTAAGTGCTTCTCGAATAATCAAACACTTCATTTCTTTATTTATTTGGTATTGCGAGAAACATTCTATGTTCATGATTCCAGAAGTACTTACAAAGAAAAATGTAAACCTTAATCAAGTTCGCGGACTATAAAAGAGTTTATACCAAAGATAAATATAATAAATACTTTATACCAAAGATTATAGGTGTAAAACTGATAAGAATCACAACCTTCTTGTTTTTCTTACTCTTGCATTTAAATAACGACGAAATTACTTTGTACATTTCAAATGAGTATAAATGTTTCACTGAACTTTTAAAATAACCGGATAATCGAAATCATCATTTTAAGAACCTATATTACGCTTCGTGTCGTATCTGTAAAATTAACCACAAAGGGTTATAACAAAAATAAAAGAAGCGGTGCAAAGATACAATTTTTTAAATGTATTTACTACTATTAACTTTCCTATTTTGCTTTTATTACTGGTAATTCTGTTAACTGTTAATTTAAGAAAGCTCTAATTTGGTTTTTGTTACTTACGGAGCAGCAAATCGTCATTCAATCATATTGCACGAGTTTAGAATCAAAAGCAATTCAGATTTGCTTACTGCTTCCGATGCAGGTTATAAAAAACCTACTTTGATTTTTATTCGATTTTAAGGCTTAATTTTAATGAATTACGGGTTCACGGGATCACAGTGTTAAATTGAAATTTAAAATATTACGTCTAATCCTAACAATTGTACAAAACCTATCGCTGTTTGGCGAGCGGTTTGAGTTCAGGCGTCGAAAAACTGCGCTAGGGCTGTTTTAACTCTGAAACCAGAAATGATCTCATTAGTTCAAAAACTCATTTTAATGACTTGTTAAGAAAATTCTTTGAATTTCAGATTTTTATGATGAAATGAAATTTATGAAATTGAGTTTTTAAAATTTCGAATTTCTAAATCCTAATATTTCTAAACTTGGAAACTTTTATTTACTTCCAATTACTGCTAAAATTAATTGTATCATTCAAAATATATTTTTACTTACTTATCAAAGAGCTGCGAGTCTTTCGTGTGACGTAACTGTTGTAAGATTCGGTAAAGTCCTAATTCTCGTAAGCGAGCTTGTCTTTGTGCAGCACCAGGTTCCTCTTTCCAGACTAGGTTGCACACACAAAAAATTGCTGCAACTTGCAGCTTCACATTACTGTGCATCTTTAAAATTAAGAATCGAAAATTAAAATTCAAAATCATCTGTTTTTCTTTTTACAATAAATATTGGGTTCTGAAACCTTAGGGACGCTGCAGTAGATTTAACCTCTTATAGTTATTACTTGTGTTTGCTGTACGATTTCAGATCCCAATTAACTAGAAACATAAATTAATCTACAAACCATATAGTCCGTAAGTTTTTTAAGCACATCCTCATTGGCCATTATATGATCTCGTGCACGATCGCCATCGGCCACGTTAGCTAGGATACAAAGAGCTTGTTCCTTAACGTCAGCAGGGTGCTCAGGATCCTCAAGGACAAGTATGACTGCTTGCATTACATGAGCTGCATGTTCTCCCATTATGCGGTCGATATGAGCTTTCGTGGAAAGTAGATTTCTCAACAGACCTAATGTTTTCATAAGTACAGCCAGTTCAGGATCAGCGAGCAGACGAAAAATTTGATCTGTCCCCAAACATGAAAGTATTTGTGATTTAACCCTTTGCTCTGCTTGGAAAGCTACATTCATCAAAGCCCAGATTCCGTTGAGACGTAAGGCAGGATCCGGGCGTTTGGTGAGAGAACAAAGAAGCTCGACTCCACCTGATTCGAGAATCGGTTCTTTGCTGGGACTGAATTCAAGTAAGAGATTGCATAAGGTACTGGAAGCGACTGTTAACAAATCTTCCTCGCCTTCTCCTCTACCTGAAATCAGATTGGTAGTTGGAACAACTATTTAATAGTGTTTATTGAACTATGCGAAAAATTTTCTGAGTGATTCAGATCTAATTTAATGTAAATTTACCTTCTAACCCTTTATCTGCTCCGTGTAACAATTGCATCAACGGTCTCCAAACAGCGTGATCCTGAAAAGTGGTACGCAATTGTTGAACACTTCTAGAGAGAGAATGTAAACATCTAACAGCGGCTAACCGAACTCGAGGACCGCCAGGATCTTGAAGCCCAGAGACGACGTGTTCCATCAAACTCTGAGTTTCAATAATTCTCTTGCGAATATCTTCATCGTTCGCTCCTAAGGATGCAAATGCTCTAAAGGCTGCTTGTCGCATGTCTTGAGATAAAGTCGCATCTTGAACCTGATAAATAGAATAAAAAAATGTTGTCTTAACAAATCTTAATTTAAAATACATACGTACAGTACAAAAAACATTTAAAATATAGTAAAATATGAATTTGTAGATTATACTAACCTGGGGATGTGGCCTCAGAAATTCAGCTAAGGTAGGTATAAGATGATTACTAATGGAAGCCAGGCGCTGCAAGTCAGTATCGACTTCAGTTAAATAAGCTAAGGTCTCTGCAGCGGCTACTCTTTCCCGGGGAGGCCTATCCCGATGGCAAAGCCTTACGAGACAAGGTAAGGTTCTATAAACGACCCTGGGATCCGTTGAGGAAAGTGCGCCCGCTCTATGCATATAAGCTACGCATCGAGCAGCTTCAAGTTGAACTAGTGAACTTTTCTCACGTCCCATCAACTGTCCTAGAACCACAGGAACGAGTCTACCTTGTGGAGTATTGTTAGTTGAGGCCACAGCGACCATGGCAGAAACAGCGTGATTTTGGTAACACATATTAGCCAGACAAGCCAAAGCTGGTAGCTGAACTTCAGATAACGCGGAATCCAACTGAACAGCTAGTGTCTCGACAGCACCTCCTTTGGATAATGCATTTTGTTCCTCTGCAGTCTGAAATTTACAAAAAAAAATGTGTATAAATTAAAAAATGAGCTAATCTATGTGTCCATTTTGCGGTCATTCTACACTTTCTGAACAAATAAATATTCTTTCGCTATTTTTTCTGAGAAATGAAAATTACCTTACAAGCTGTGGTTAAAATAGTAGCAATGCAAACTTGACACGTAACAGAGCGACTCGCTAGTGAAAGAAGTCGAGGTACAAGGGCAGGATTTTGATAAATAGTGTGGACAGGAGCTGCTGAATGTTGAAAAACAGTGCGTAAACATCGTAAACATGCTTCCATTAATAAGTCGGTGACTTTTGCTTTTCCATCAGCAGGAGAATCTGGGACTATCGTAGTAAGAAGCACTTGTAAAATCAAGGGCACTACTCCAAGTTCTATCAGTGCCAAAACATGCTGATCAGTTCCTTTTGCCAAAGAACCCAACGTTACTGCAGCCTCAAGTCGAATCCGATCATTTATTGTACCAGACGTGTCTCCCAAAAGCTGTAATAAACGAGGGACAACCCCTTGAGCAATCACTGAACCTTTTTGACGATTACTTCCAATCACAGAATTCTTCAGACACCTGTCAGAGTTTGGAAATAAAAATTCAGTGTTAGATCAGATTTATATTTAAAAATGTACTTCAATAATAAAATACTTGCCTTGTCAATACATTGTATGACATTTTTTATAATTTATAATATTTAGGTGATTAATAAACATGACATCTTTAATAAATTAATCAATTCTACTATATACGCAGTTTTACTCTATAGGAAATTGCACAAAGTCTATAAATAACTTGGTAAACTAAAATCGAAAATAGATTATAGATCTGAAAAACCAAGGCTCTCGGTGTTTTTACGAGGAAGATATGTATAGATAAAGAAACTAAAAACGTCACTGAATAGAGAAATGTGAGTAAATTATCTCTGAATAAAAAGTATGAGCAGTAAGAGGGTTTTGAAAATATGTTGAGGTTATGTTTACTAGAAAACTTACACAAGGGCGTCTAAACATTTTTGTGGATCCAGGGAGTAGAGTTCATCAATGTAGCTTCTTGAACTTTCTACGTCCTTTAAAAGATAATAGAATGATTTGATTTTTTGTAAATAAGAGTCATGATAAGTGGAGGGCCGGTGGAGCCCTTGAGTTGCCTTGAGGAGCTTTTGACAATGCTCGATTTCAACTTACCATAAACGGCTGCATCACCGAGACCATCGTTTTCCTATTCTTTTTCACATAAATATCGCCTTCTGTTACAAAACTGTGTGTTTTTCAAAAGGATTTCGCGAGGAAGTGGTTTGATGTTTGATTATTGAAGGATGTAGAGTTGACACTACTAGTACTACTACATGTGAACAGTTTACATATATGTATAGTACACATTATATTTACTACGATCTCCGCAAATTTTCTGATTGGTTGGTGAAACGGAAGTATCACACTTGGCGGGATCGTTGAATTTTATTTTATGTTAAAAACGTTAAAAAGTTTAGAGTGTCCAATATTATTTAGATTTAATTTTTTAATGCAGCAGAGAATGAAACTGGATTTGTTATACAGTTGATTACATCTTTTTAGAATGTCAACTAAGAACTTGGAGCGAAATAAGCACGAAATAACACTTGCTTTTTTTTCGTTTTTTTGGAGCATGTGACGCAATAAAACGTAACCTATAACCTGATAAGTCATTATATTCGAAAGGAGAATCAAACAGCACAAATTACAACAAAAAATCATAAATGTATGTTTATAATCGAATTTCAAAGAAATTAAGGCACAAAATTGAGTACTAGAGCAGTTTAAATGTAATTTTTAAACGTGAATTTAGTGTAGTGCAAAGAGTTGAACGATTCAAGTGTGCCTGAGTAAATTCGGCATTTTTTATAATTAAAATTGTTAAGATATATAATAACTATAGATTTTATTGACAACTAGAATCTTACACTCAATAATTCATCAACTGGATCTTAAAATAATTTTTCAGGACGAAAATGGCATTGTGTAAAAATATCCTGCTTCGTACGCGATCAGGTTAGTTTGTGTACTTTTATTTATAATTTATACAAATACATCTTAATTTTGTTGATATGTACTGTTTTTTATTCGTATTATAATTTTTGAAAATTGAAAAATGTTTAAATATTTTTGATTAGACAGTTTTTTCTTTTTACAGAAATCAGGACGATAGTCAATGGATTTCAAACCTCTTCTGCTGTCTCTATAGACCAACGTTGGAGATTTGAGTACGTAAACGCCTTTTTGAAAATTGAAGTGTTATTTAGAGGCAACATTTTTGGCAACTTTCTTTTTAAAGATTTGTCTTTACTTAGTTGAATTTATTTTTGCAGAAAGGGGTTGACTGTGAATCCAAATACATTTGGACCACTAACAAATTTACCAGATTATTCGTTCAAAGATGGTAGACCAGCACCCTATGGCGTTAATCAGAAAAAGAAAATTATCAAGAATCGAGAATATGCAGTAAGTACTTAAAACATTTAATTATAAATATGTTATTCTTTATTTATATAATAGTATTGCAGATACTTTAATAATGAAAATGTTTCAGGCTAAAATTGTCCGACTGGCTGGGGAAATAGATTATGCTGTGGAACGATATAATCGACTAATCAAAGAAAAACAAGAGGAACAACGAAGAATTGACGCCAGCAAATTGAAAGCAAAAGGCGAATTATTATTGAAGCAAAAGGAAGATTCTTAGTTTATTATTACAATTTATTTTATTTGTATAGAGAATAGAAAACAATTTAAATGATTTAATTCCCTTTTCTCTTATTATCTAAAAAGCTTTAGATCAAACTTAAGTATCTAACTTCTGCTCAATCAAAAGTTTTTTTTAGAAATTCTATGCCAATTAAAAAAATTGTTTAAAAAGAAAGTTAAAACCTTATAAATCTTATAAAGGTCTATTTTTGAAATTAAGAAATTAACGCTATGGGATACTTTATCATGAGAGCAATTTAGTTTCTCTAACTTTACATTCGCAATAATAAAATTTTTTGCTAAATAGTCCATTTATCATCTTTTCATGTAGACGGTGGTAAAGGTCTAGTTTTAATAACAAATATTTATTAATCGCTCTTATGGTGAAGTATTAAATGCCCTTAAAAATACTTTAAAAACATACAGTATGTTTTAAAATGATTTGATCTGATTTACATTTATAAACAGAAAATGAATTAATATAATGTATTTACATTTTGAAAAAGCGCGCCTATGAAGTTGCGCATGCGTCCATTTGTCGTGGGTGGCGTCCATTGCTGTACATATATATGTACAGTGTACGTTACAGTTTAAAAAGTTTTTTGACAGTTTGGATGTAAACAATTTTGCATTTTCCGCAACTTACAAGTTTTAATTTAATTACTGTTGACTATTGAGTTCCAAGAGTTCATAAAATGAATTATTTTGATAAACTGAGATTAGAAGGAAAGAAGTTAGATGAAGGAATCCATAAAATGACAGAAATATGGAACGCACCTCACATTCATATTGGTAGGTCTTACATCAGATATACAGAAACTGCAGAAGATTTGGAAGAAGCAGCAAAAGCAAATGCAGCAGCTGAAGCTTTATCAAAATCTGTGGCTGAGTTGAAGGTTAGAAATTTGTACAAATGTTGGGAAATTATATTTTACACAATTGTTTTATCTTGAGTAGATTTTGTACATTTCATTTAAATTAATGAACAAACTACAGATTCTTTCTTTTTCACAGGAGGATTTAATTATAGATCTCGAAAAGAGTAAACAAAACCTATCAGAAATGCAACAATTTATGGAAGAATCACAGAGTATATACGAAGATATGGAGCAGCAATGCAACGATATTGAATTACTTTTTACAGAGAATGGATACGTGCCACTAGAAGACGATGACACCATAAATAATGGGTAGATTGATGAATATTGTCTTATTTGTTTATTTACAATGCCGTCAATAATATTAGTATTATATATAGATTTCAAATTTATTATCCTTGATTTTTAAATAATTTCTTTCAGGGAAGAAAAAGCAAATCCCGAAGCAGATTTAACAACGACGGATTCGAGAATTTCTGACAACCTGGAAGTTGAATGTACACCCTATGTATCCTGGAAATCAAAAATGAAAACATTTGATGCGTCAACGCCACAAATAAACGGGGTTTTTATTAAGAAAGAAATTAAGGAAGAATCGCCTATAAAATCTACAAATAATTTGGAAATTTCTCTGGCAGAAAAATTACGTATAAATAATATTCATACACCTATTCGGCAAAGCCCTCGAGAACCAATTTTATCTCGACATTATTATGAATTAGTGAAGAAAAAGGAATTCGTTTAATGTTAATTAATTTATATCAGGGACCAGAAATTACAATTATCAATCAGGTCTCGTAGATAATTATTGTACATTATGCTATTGGTACTCATTTACATGAGAATTCCAAAATGAGGTTGATGGAATCAGATTAGCAAATGTAAATTTAGATCTATAGATCGACAAATCTTATGCAATGTTTTTCACTGATTCTCACTCAGAATTTTAATTTTTATAAGGAGACTACGATATTTTATTTACCGAAGTTATTGTATATGTAATGTAATTATTTTTAAAATGAAAAGGCTGATGGAAAGATGCAAAAATTTGTGTATAATCACTTGAACCTTATCAAATTCTCAGTAGACTTCATGCTCACTAGATTTCAGAATAGTCGTTGATAATTTTTTAATTTTAATTTTTAATTTTTTGTTGCAAAAAAGAAAAAACCGTTCGGTTATCAATATTTTTTTATTGATATTTATTTTTTAACATTTCAAGGGCGTTGAACCTGTGTTAAGCTCAAAATACCATTCTCCATTTTACTCAACGAAAATTACAGATAAATACTTTTTCGTTCTATAGCACTAATCTTATTTCAAATAGAAAACTGCCTACAGAGTGAAAAAAGATTTACTTTCAATACTTTTTGCATAAAATGAAGAATTCACAATTTAACCTCAACATTCAATATTTTAATTTTACTTAAAAAATACTTGAATTAGATATTTTCTCGCACTGCATGCATATTTTTAGTTAAAAATTGTTTAATTCCACCGATGGAAAAAACTTACATTTTAATATTTGTTAAATAAAAACGAGAAATCGAATTTTTTTATTAGAATTTGGCTCCAAAACCCGAAGAGTTCTTTGCGCAATTTGTACTCCTAATACAATCTCGTGGTGCCTGCACCTCGGCCTTGCTATTGAATAAATTGGAAATAAACATGGAAATTCAGTTTGGAGTATCAGGAGCACATCACGCGCGAGGAGGTATTCGATAGTTTCACGTCAATGCGCATGCGCCGCGCGGGAAATTTGAATTTAGTTTACCTCCTCGCTCTTGATGTTTTCCTGATACTCCTGATACATTTGCTTGGTGTTTACATCTCGGCTCTGCTATTGGATAAACCGGAGTAAACGCCAAAACTTAGTTGCTGGTATTAGGCGAACATGAAAGTGGAGGAGGTATTCGAAGAGCTCTTTGCATATTATGTTCTCCTAATACAATCGTCTGGTCTTTGCATTTTGACGTTGCTATTCAATAAACAGAAAACACTAACAGTGATGCGGTGAACGTACTACGAGTTAATAGAAACTACATTCGATAAATTATATATATTCAGACATATATCTTGAGTAAACTAAGCTATCTAACAGAAATTACATAATGAGTAAGTTTAATGTTTTATATAATTAATCGAAAAATATTGATTAATTAGTGAATTATTAACGAAATATGAAATTTTTCAAATGTTTAGGTTATGTTTACATTTCTTTAAATTTGATAAATTTACTTCTGTTTGCAGGCACATTACCGAACAATTTTCAAGGAAAGGATATTTTTGAACGAATGAACTTTTTGTATCAAGTACGTACATAAAAATAAGTGAATTATTGTATTACTAAATTAAATTCGTATTTATTCTCTAATCTCTTAAGGGTGTTGGGCCCAAGTGTTAAGCTCAAAATTCTATTCTCCATTTTATTCAACGAAAATTATAGATAAATATTTTTTCGCTCTGTAGCACTAATATTTTTTAGTTAACAATTGATTAATTCTACAGAGGGAGAAAATTCAAAATTTAATATTTGTTGAATAAAATGAAGTCGAATTTTTAGATTAAAACTTGGCTCCAACACCCTTAAAATATATATACCTATAATTCTGTTTTTCAATATCATTTTATTTAAATTTGTACACAGTTAATAGATGTGAAATTCAGTTAATAATTAACGCAATTTCTTAAAAGTCAGTTCAAAATTTCAAACAATTAATTTGCAGGTGAGTCAAGGTGTGGTTGATAAAAATGTGACCCTGGCTTCAAACTATAATTCCTTAATGATTGGCTGTGCTAAGAAAGGAGTACTTCGAATGTAAGTTATTTAAGATAAACAATTAGAACGTAGAATTTTAATTGATATGCATATGTAAAGAATATAGTGTAATCAATGTTCTTTTCAGGGAACCAGATATAAAGAGAACCATGTGCAAAGCCTGCCAATCTCTTCTCGTACCTGGGAAAACGGCGAGAGTGAGATTGGTATCAAAGCCAGCGAAAGCTGTTAAGTGGACTTGCTTAACCTGTGGAAGCAGTAAAAAATTTCCCACAAAGAAAGGATATAAACTCTGGTGCAATCAACCGGAAGCTATACGCAGTGTCTTCGATTACACTCCAAAGCCTCAAATAGAATGTTTAAAGTCCAAGATTGAATCTTCCAAATCCACCTTGGAAAAGGAAATCAAGATAAAAGAAGATCCAACAAAAAAGGAGAAAGAATCTGTCGATAAACATAAAACCTCATGTTTATCTTAAAAAAAGTACTTTTCTAATTTAAATTTTTCTGTAATTCAAAGTCTCTGTGATATTAGTTTTTTCAGTGTTTTTTAAAATAAATTATGGTGTTTATAATCATCCAATTTATATAGCAAATTTATTTCAATATTAATTATTTCTAAATTATTATTGTTGGGGTTCGAAATAACAATAATTGTAAAACAATTGATAACCAATACATACAGTATGAATATTTTATATTAATCACTTACATAAAATATGTTACAATATTACAATCAGTTCATGATTAGGAAACAGAGAATTTCTTCACTACCAGTGATAATGATAACCATCTAACAATAATATAATGACAATGGATTGTACTAAATGTTCTATTATGATCTTGTTACTTATTCGATTATGAGCTATTCGTACGGTATGAGCGTTCGCAGTAACCTTCGAAAATCGAATCGTATTTGAATGGGGACGGCACAAGAGACAAAATACTTAACAAAGAAAAAAAAATATATAAAAAAGTGAGTTTGCCCCTTTGATTCTGGATACATTAAGATGGTCTCGATTCTTTCATGAAAAAACACAAACACTCGAGATTCATTGCGAACGACAACATCTTTTACTTAACTATGATATGACTATGTCCGCCCATCATCTCACCCAAAGATTAAATTAACCATTAATTATGCTTCTTAATAAGATTCAATCACAGATTTGTCAGGTTAAAACAGACGCTGAATCTTTATTCAACTAAACAACATACGTAACGAGTAATGAATAACGGTGGATATTTTCCTAACTCGGCAGTGATAACCACATTTATAAAAAACATAACTTAGTATATAATATATAAGTTTGCAAAGTATGTAAAGTTACTATACATAACGACGAAATAATCGCAAAGTAGAAATGGGCTGGACGGAATCTACACATTTAACTATACCGATGTCACTAGTAACTGATTAAATTTAACTTCGTCCTAATATTAAATTATAGGAATTATTATAGTGCCAAAAAGTGAAAGAAAAGAAGTCCCTGCATTGTGCGAATTTAATTTCTCTAGTGCAACTTTTATGTTCTTCTCTTTCACTCTGGATTCAACCTTTTCACTTTTCGTAAAAGTTTCGCGAGCGTAATTTTTCTAAGATGCATTGATTTCACGAAATTCTTACGAAAGTTAGCAATCTTCATTTTCAAGATTTCAAACTCAAAAACTTATACTATAGAAGATAAATCAGTTACTGGGACAGTCTTGTATACATATATTTGTCGTGCCAAGCTTCAGTGTCACAAATACTGTCTTTTGAGCTTTTATTTCGCATCCTCTTTTCACAAACTTTAGTTTGGCATCGTACACATATATACATGTACATAATATTGGCTACAAGGAATGTATACGTATGGTTTCATTAATATCAACTCTATCATTCTCAGTTTGAATCATTCTTACAACTGGCATTTCACCTTCGCTTAAAAGTCATGATTTCGTATAAAAAGTATGATGAAGTTTCTCTAACGATTACGTTATTTTGCTTGATAGTTGATACTGAGAAACAAAGTTTCTAATATGTACTTTTCTGGGACAACCCGTAACGAAAACTTAAGCGAAGGTAAAAGCAGATTCTTAATTAATTGTCTAATGAAACACAATCTTATTTTATAATGCAATGATGAAAGAATGCAATCAAATTCGTTGAAATTGGTTTCTAGAAGCGCTCTAAATTTTCTGGAAGCTCAGTCTTCTCAGAATAATTGATCGAGAATGAATATAATGAAAAAGTGAACGCCAGTACTTACACGGAAGATTAACCATACTACCCGGTTATTGTCAAAGTGGCACAACCGTGCAAGTTCAGTCGTTTTATTTTTTCGTAAAACGAATACGAAAAAAGACGTAAGAATGGAAAGCGAGCTCACAACGAGAAAATGGAATTAAGTTCTCACACAAGCCCAGAAACAAATTGGGGCTGGCCATCACGATCGAGAGTGAGTTGTGGCATTACATTTGCCGATGGCTGGAAGGTGGAACCTTGGAAACCCATTGCAGCTTCATACATCTGAAACGAGAGACGCTTCGTTGAAGGGCTAGCCCTTGTCGGTAATAATCCGAGATTAATAAATATGGCTCACGTTGCGATTTCCAGGCAAAGTTGTGTAGTCGGGAGTTGTAGGGCGATGCCTGTTAGTTGGTAGCGGATGTTGAATTGTTGCATAAGTGTTGTCTTGAGATGTATCGCCCATGCCAATGCTTACGTTACTTCCACGTCTCTCAGGTCCGAGACCACCTTCTGGTTCACTAAATACCTGCATTGTCAACTCTTGTTCCTCATATAATTTTAATTTTCTGAAAAATTAAAGAAATAATCATTTGAGTATTAGAGTGAAATATTAAGGATTTTTAATTCAGGATGTAGACTAAATTTAAAGGTTCTCACTGTTCGATCCATAGCGGATTTTCGGTTGTATTTAGCTCGTCTATGATCTGCTTTTTGATTAAACCATCTTTCTTCCTGATGTCATTTGGAACGGTGATGACCCTAGAATTCAGAGTCGATAAATTAATCATTTGATTCCAATAACATTGAACTTATTTAAAATTTGAAAAATTAATAAAATTAGGGGGTATAATTTTCTCTAGATGCTGATTTCGTCCTTGAGAAACTATATTATCGAAATCAACGGCGGAAAATTGCGTAAAAATTGTATATCAGTTTAATTACCAGTGGCGTAGACAACAGCAAACGACTGTGACTGTCACAGCTCCGACTAAAAGAACGACGAGGAGAGCTATTAATGCAGCCAGAGCGGGATCGAAAGGTTCCTCCTGAACTCCTGCATACGCCGGCTGTAATTGAAGTTAATTTTTAAATTTACAAATAGATCTTAATTTAATCAAAGTTTACCATTACCTATTATTAAATATCAACTCACCACAACATTCTCGATAGCAACACCAGCATAGTAATGTTTTAGAAAATCGTATTTGGCATCGATAACCTTAAGAACGTGAGAAATCGGGAAAATCGTTTGCGTTTTTGGATTCACGACGTGAAGATACATGTCGCACCTAAAAAAATTTAATTTTAAGATTCCATCACTGTTAAATTTAAATCACGTCAGACTTTAAAAGTCCAATCTTCTTCTTTTTACTTACCAATCTCTTCGAATATGACCAGATCCATCAACGTGATATCTAATATCATCAACAACAACTCTACTTTGTGTAGCGTTCGATAATTCGGCTACAATTTCATCTCGTTCACGATGAACTTCTTCGGGAGGTCGAGACAAAATCACTCTTATCAGTTGCGAAGGCTCAAAGACCCAAACCTTGAAAAAATTGCAAATCAGCTCTTATTCATAAAATTCAAATATGCTATTATTTCTAATTATTAAAATACTAATTTTAACTTACATGGACTTTAGCAGTAGTGAATCTTTCAGGAGAAGCAGTTTCCTTGGCAACAATCTCGACAATAAATCTATCTTGATTATACTCCGCCATGTATCCACTCGTTACCAATTTTCCATCTTGAGTAACGTTGAAAGGACTCGGAACAATCGAGCCACTCGGTGTTTCTGATCCGTATTTGTAGAGATTCGAGCGGGCTACGTAATACTGAAGCGTCCCATTGTCTCCGAGATCTAAATCGGAAGCTGTAACTTTCGCAACGAATTCATTGATGTTCGCCATAGAATTAATTCCGGCGTAGTAATCACTGCGTTCAAAGACTGGAGGATTATCGTTTTCATCAAGAATAGTTATTGTTACGTTTGTGTGGCCATGCTCTGGATTTTTATTCGGGTGATTCGAGCCCCGTGGATCAATATAGAGATCTGGATCATTTGCTGCAAGGATAGAAAGCACATAGCTATCTCGCTTTTCTCGGTCAAAAGATTTATTCGTGTAAATGCTGCCATCAGATTTGTCAATGTAGAAAGCAGCATCCATATTTCCTGGAAAATAAATTTCACGAATGACAGAAAAAGTTTAAGATAATAGGCAAAAAAGTAAAAAGTATTAAATTTTTTTTCTCACCAGTTACGATGTAATAATAAACTTTAGCATGCCTTCCTTCATCTTTATCCTCAGCCACAACTTTTCCTACGAAATAATCCTTCGGTCTATTTTCTGGTACATTGAAAGTATAATCATCTTCGAATTCAGGAACATTATCGTTCGTGTCGACTAATAATATTGTGAGGAGACGCAAAGTTTCGTATGCAGTTGGATTTCCATGATCAGTTGCTACTAATACCAACTGAAAATATACACAATTTATTGAATAAAATCTAGAAATTATATAGAACTTAAAAATCGACAATAAATAAAAGAAAAGGTTCTAAACGAAATTTTACCTCAAATTTGTTCTTAACTTCCCTATCGAGGATTATTTTTGCACGCAATTCGCCAGTTTCTTGATTAATTATAAATTCTTCTGTTTCTTGGACGTTTTTGTTCCCAACTTTTAAGTGATAACTTATTTTTCCATTTTCTCCAGGATCCTTGTCGGTTGCTTTTACAGTCATGACAAGATAGTTCGGCACTCCAGCATTCTGAAGTTAATAAGAGAATCATTTTTAAATATTCGAAAGAATAAGATTAAATGAGAAAATTTTGTTGAAAATTATGAAAGAAATATTATACCTCGGGAACTTCAACAGTAGCGTTTGGCAGTTCGGGTAAGATGAATTCTGGTTTATGTTGATTAACCGATTTTACTCTGATATCGACATAACATGTATCAGAATGTGGACCTTTTCCCCCTCCATCTTTGGATTCGACTTCTATTCTGTAAGTACCGGTTCTTCCAAGAAGAGAAACTGCTGGGTACAAAATTCCATTTTCTGAATTTAAGGTAAAAGAATGATTTGTGTCTCCTCCTATTATTGTGTATCTAACTTCTCCATTCAATCCCTCGTCATTATCGACTGCTCGCACCTTAAAAAAAACAACATAAATTTACAAAATATTAAATACAAAATTATTGAGCTTTGAAAAACTTGCAATATTGCTTCAAATTACCTGCAATATAGCAGCAGGTGGATTAACTGGAAGATTCTCAGCAACAGAAGCTCTGTAACTATGTTGAGTAAAGATAGGTCTGTTGTCATTAACATCTATCAACTTTACAATCACTGGAACTGTAGTTGATCTTCTAGAATCCAAAGGAGCTTCATCACTTGCCATTACAGTTAAGGTAATTTCTGGAGTAACTTCTCGATCGAGAACTGTTGCTGTTCCCACGGTAATCTCTCCAGTTTCATGACCTGATAAAATTATAAAGAAAAACTTACTCAACTCTGAAATAAGAGAAATTATTTTGCTGCTAAAAACGAAAGAATAAAATAAGTCGTACCGATATTGAAATCTGAAGCGTGTTCTCCTATCAGGCTATAACTGACTTTACCAAAACTTCCTTCATCTGCATCCACAGCTTTAACAACTGTGACATGAGTTCCTGGTGGTGAATTTTCCTCCACCGAAGCGTTATAAGATTTTTGTTCAAAAATTGGATCTTGATCATTAACATTTATGATAGCGACTGTCACCTTTGCAGTTGAAGAAAGTTGCGGAACACCTGAATCGTAAGCAACTACTGTAAACTCTAGCTGTTTAGTTTCTTCATAATCAATCCTCTGACTCGTTCTCACAATTCCTATAAACAACAAAAAGTTAAGCTTAAAAACTTTAAAAATTATAATTTATTATAATATATTACAATAAACCTTACCAGTAACATTATCAATGTTGAAATAAGGACTCGGAGGTTCAATTGCATATCCTGCAATATTACTATCAGCATCAGTAGCCGTAAAACCGCCGACAACAGCACCAGTTGGTTGTTCTTCTTGCATCTCAATCAAATAATTTGGATCTTCTTTTGTCCAGGGTTTAGCGAATTCCGGCGCCAAATGATTCACATCGATAATAGTGATTACCAACGTGCCTTTGCCTTGTTGTAAACTTGGAGCTGTTATATCCGTAACAACGATGTTGAGACTCACAGTTGCAGCCACATCCCTATCCAAAGGTTTGACAACCGAAAGTTGACCAGTCTTTTTATCCACAGCGAAGAATTCTTTGAACGAAACTATACTCGCATTAACTTGTTGACCGTTTCGGTCAATCGCTGTTATCGGTTCCGAAATCGCGAAGTTCAAAGCTTCTGGCTTTGGACTATCAGGATCAACGGCTTTCAAGGTCGTGAAGACGGTTCCGATTGCTGTATCTTCTGTTACTTCAGCTCTTTGGATTTCTGGAGTGAAATAAGGCGGCTTATCGTTGCTATTTTCCACATGAATCATCAAAGTTGTTGTTCCAGTTAGACTTGGCGTTCCTAAAAAAAAAATCCAGCGTAAAATAAAATCACTCAATTGTGTAACCAATTTAGGTTCAAAAGTGAAAGTCCTTACCACCATCGAATGCAATCACTTCCACGTGGTAAGTATTTCTTTCATCGTAGTCGAGTTTTCTAGAAACAGTGACGATTCCAGTTGTTTCATTGATTGCAAAGTCATCAAATGCTCCTTTCTGAATTCTGTAAGTCAGTTCTGCATTTACGCCGCGGTCGGCATCAGTCGCCAGTATTTCTTCGACGATGGACCCTTTTATAAAAATATTTTTTTATATAAAATATTTTTGTACTTGTTAAAACTGATAACTTAAAGGAAAGAACTTGTTAATACCTGGGGCGGATAATTCGGGGATACTAGCTGTGTAAAGATCATGAGGAAAGACAGGAGAGTTGTTGTTCACGTCACGAACAGTGATGTTTACTATTGTATTGTCGGTAAAAGCTCCGTCGCTAGCTTGAACTGTAAGAGCAATCCAGTCCTGACTAGAATTCGTGACAGCAACAGGACCTTTGTTAGTGATGGATATTACGCCAGTATCCGGGTCGATAGTAAAGAGACCCTTTTCGTTTCCATCAATGAGAGAATATGTAATTTTAGAGGTCTTGTCCTTGTCCCTTGCCTGAACTTTCAACTCAGGCTCGAATTTCTCTGCTCCTTCGTCTACAACTGCTCGATACTTCGCTTGTTGAAAATGCGGGGGACTGTCGTTTGCATCAGAGAGAGCAATCTTCAAAGAAACACTTGTTGTTTGACCTTTACCATCATCATCAGTTGCCTAGAAGAATAAAAAAACAAATTTTAAACACTCCAATTTTTGCTTGGATATGAAAATCAGAAAAATTAAAAACTAGAATCTTACTTTATAATTTAGGAAGTACTGAGATAGTTCTTCGTAATCAAGACAAGGTGAAGTTCCTGGAGTTGGACAGGGAGCAACTGTGATGCTACCTGTTTTTTTATCAACTGCAAAATGCTCAGAGCCTTGGCCAATCAACTGGTAAACAATACCAGCGGCTCCAAACCTGTAAGATACCAATTATCTAAATTATTTAGAATTCTATAATACCAATTCTATGATACAATTCAAGCAGAGTAAATTAGCAATAATAGCAAATTAAAACGGATGAGATCAAAGTCTTACCGGCCACTGTCACGATCTTTAGCAGTAATTGTTGCAATTGGACTCCCAGATTCTGCAGTTTCAGAAACAAGAGCCGTGTAAGTTGGACTTGCAAATGAAGGTGCATTGTCATTAGCATCGATAATTCCGACAGTTACAGTCGCAGTCGATGAGAGCTTCGGATCGGTTTCTAGTTCCTCTGCTATTACCTGCGAGGAATTAAGCAAATAAATGGTTATCAATTTTACTTCCTTTCTTCAGCAACAAATTAATGAAAGTTACATAACTATAACTCAAGAGGGTCAACAAGAAGTTTATTCAAGATCTGTTTTTCTCTCAAGGGATGGAAAATTAGAGAAGTCAAGCCAGAGGCGAGAAGTAATTATATTACAAATTGCTCACTAGAATGATAAACTTCCTCTGGTTGGGATTCTCGTAGTCTAGGGAGCCGTTGATCACACGAATATTGACCGAGGTACTTCCGGTTGCTTGGGTTGGCTCGACGGCGAATGCACCAGTTATATCATCTAATCGTAGAGAGAATACGGAATTTGAACCCTGAAAAAAGTAATTGGGAACATGGTAATTAAATTATGGTGCGCTGTACTTTTTAAAGCTGAACTAACAAGTTTTCGAAATTAAATTTGCGGAATGGATATTAAAGTTATAGATATTTAATTTATTTGATTTGATTTAAAGGAGATGATTACCACATCAGGATCCTTGACAGTCATGTCCAAATGTGGAAGGGATGTGCCATCGGGAACATTTTCCGGAATTTCGATTTTGTACTCTCGCTGATTGAAAGAAGGTGGCTCGTCATTGACGTCTTTAATAGTCACAGTGGCTTCCGCTGTTGAAACTGTCGACTCGTCGTTTCCTGATACGCCGTCGATTACCTCTCGTGCCTTCACCGTCAGCGTCAGGACACCAGTCGAATCCTGCAAAGCCTCTCTGTCCAAAGGTTTTGCTGTTCTCAATTCACCAGATACAGAATCCAGAAGAAAGTAATCGAATGGATCTGTTAAAAATTGCAAAAATAAAAATAAAAATCTTAATGGTCTGAATACTTAAACCAAATAGCTTGATTTTTAACTTAAGATTTTTCGATTTAAGAAATGCAGTTTCTTTTCCGGAAGCTATCAGCAACTACTCGTTTTAAAAGCTGCAATTTCGAACTTTACAGAAGAAGATAAAGAAATCACATTAGAGAATAGAGGAGATTCTAAAATGCTACTTACTGGTGACGAGCTCGTAAACGATCTTCCTCGGCATGCCTCTATCACCATCCCTAGCTTTTACAGTCATGACCAAAGTGCCAATTGGATCATCTTCACGTACCACTCCCGTCAGCGAATCCAAAAACTCAGGTGGACTATTTTGTATATCAGCAACTTTGATCTCAACTCCAGTAGTCTTATTGTTTGTTCCATCCTAGTTTTTCAAGAAAACATATTTAATTATCCTTTTAAACTTAAAGTATTTCATTTTCATTCCTCGTTCCAACTTAAATTGAAGTAGAGTAACTCCACTGTAGCTTTTTTCATAGATACTTTGAAAAAGCTAAGAAAAAAACTAAGAGCAGTTTAAAAAAACTTCAAAGAAAGATCTCTTTCTTCAATTTAAAATGGGAAAAAAAACAGTTTGATTTTTGGTATCCAATATATCAAACCTTTTAAGTAAATACTGTACTTTTCAAACAGAAATGTTCCTTAAAATAAGTCTTGATGAAAGATTTTAAGTTAAAATCTCAAGAAATAATTAAGTTGATGGTGACATTGGCTAGACTCATAATTAGTGATAAAGAAAATATAGTGACAAGAGAATAAAGCTCCAAATGAAGTTGTTTTTCTGGGTATCTAAATAGAGTCCAAAAAGCGAAGTTGTGACAGCAATTAGTGTTCCAGCTATTATAAGGATTAATTAGTTCTGTCATTCGTTTGCATATATGCATCGTCTGCAATGAAGAAGTCGGAAGGAGGAAGAAGAAACAACCGAGCAATTTATATCAATTTCTGAGTTCCACTCACGCTCGCCATGAGAAGCAGCTGGTAGAAAGGTCTCTCCTTGTAGTCAAGGGGCTGTCGCAGAACCAGAGCACCCACGTACGTGTTTACGCTTTTCTCCACATCTTCTATTCCAAACTTCATGCAAGCATCAGGAAACTGAAACATATCAAAGTCCAATAAAATTTTATTCAATTTCTTCACACCTTTTCCTCCATTTCCGAATCAAAGATCTAATATCACTCTATTTTCAGGCCTCAGCAGAAGATTTAAAGAAAGTAAAAAGATAATTTGCTATAGCAAATATATTTAAAATTTAAATTTAATAAAAATTTAACAAAATATAATTAATTCTATTTAAAGCGAGATAAAGAGTGGAAATATGAAACTGATGGTCCTGGTTTAAAAACCATGAAATCGTAGGTACAGGGATATTTTTTCTAGTTTTTTCAAGAACTAAAAACGGGGTTAATGCTATTCTTTAATTTAATATATTTCGCATCACATTTGCTCGTATAGTTGCTCGTGTTATTGTCAAGCGAGAGACAGTAAAGCTTGATGCCATAAAGCCACGGTGGATAGTTATTTAAAAGGCTTTGCAGTTTTATTGCTCGTATAACGTTCTGCTGAATTCATTAGGCGGATATGATGTAGACGTCCACGTATAATAGCCGTACACATCCTTTTCTACTCTTTCAGTAAAGACTCGGAGCCAAGAATAAACTATAGCTCTCGAATTATTGTTCTTCTTCGAGTAATGTGTTATTACCAGAGTAGCATTCTTACTTTATTACTAGTTTCGTTCAGAAAAATAGCGGAAATGTATCAGAGTATAAAAAAAAATTAAAAACAATGCTGGATATGCAAATATATAATTGAGCAATAATAGTATTTATTATATACATAGCACAATGGCACCCATCCGAATATAACCGAGCTAAGCGCTGCTTAACTTTAGTGATCGAATGAGAAGCCTTAAACCATTCCATATTTCCAAACGGAATAATTATACGGATTAATTGTACGCTATAATAATAATCTTTATTGAGAGACTATACAATCCATTTAAAGAAAATTTGGTGGTTTTTTCTAAACAGCAACACAAAAATTCTTAAATGGCTAGCTTATCCAGCTTCTAGTTTTGTAATTAATTTTTCTACTATAAGAAATATGCATACTAATTATTCTGAAGTATGGTACTTCCTTCGGTATAATTTTTCATAATCCTTAGCTCACAGATTTCATATACAATGATTGGTTTTTTTTGGAGATCAACCTAGCAGTGTAAAATTTTTTTGCTTAAAGGTTCTCCTTTCGCTGACGATTCATAGCCAATTTCATACTCTATCTAATTATTTTCTAATATTGATTCAATGTTGCAGGAGGACCTGCAAAATCTGAGAAAGGCATTAAAGGAAAAAGAAAACTGATAAAAGAATACTGAGATGTATTTTATTTAAGGTGTACTCACTTGCGGTTGAGGAATACAAGTCAGCTCAATATTTTCCCCCAGTAAATCAGGATCAGTGACTTTGATAGCAGGCAAAATTATCGTCCCAACTGGAGTGTTTTCAGCTGCAACTGCCTCGTAAGGAATTCCTTGGAATTGAGGAGGATTGTCGTTTTCATCTAGAACGATTACGTATGCGTCCACTCCCACAATGTTTGGTTGTTGTCCTGCGGGAACTTGATCCTCCAACGTCACCCGGAACCGAATCGTGTCGTTTTCCTGAAATCAAAGAACATCTCTTAATAATTCAATTCTTTCAACTTTAAAAGCTCTCTAAAATTATTGAATCTGACATCTGATATTGTTTATACTTCAACAAAGAAAGTCTATTTAAAAATAATTTTACAGGTCCATATATCCTATGCAAATAAAAACAACATGAAATTAAATGTAAAACATATTGAATCGAAAGAAAGTAAGAATATTTTTTCCAGTTATATAAATTGCTATTCTTGTAAAGCACTTGTATTTTGAATGAAATTTTCTGAAAATGTAAACCACTAAACTGAAAATAATACGAGAGTTGATCTGAACTTTGAAGTTTATCGTTTTGGTCGTATTCCTTCAAAACTTGGGCACGAAAGTTTGGAATCGAAATTTATGCAAAAAGTTGAAAGATATTCAAATTTCGCATCCCTAGACTTTCCATCCATATATGTATGCAACCTCGGAGTTTTCCGGGAGTGGGAGGATCATACATGATTCGGTTGGACTCATTCTTCTTTCTATTTGTCGGATAATTCGCTCCACATTCTTTGGTTTCCTGTCTAGCCCAGATGGTAGTGGTAGGAATTGTTGGAAAGGCGAACATTCATACATAATGGCACCTGTGTATATCTTGGCAACGTGAATTGAATTGCAACACAAGGTACAAAGGGAACTTTTAATTTGCGGAACCTGAGGACGATAAACTTTTAATCAGACACTTGCCGTCTCAAATCACGTTCTGGAATTCCCTATCTTCTTTCCAAAATTCATTTCAACAAACATCTTCCTTTCCATCCATTAGATTTTGACTTCATCAAGAAAATTCACATTTTTCTTTTCTTCTAATTATTCTGTATGAAGTATATAGAAGAGATAGATAGTTTTTGTAATATTAAATATTCGTTAAATATTTAAAAGCTGTTTTATTAAAATTTCAAATATTCCAACGCTGGAAGGAGATTGATCGTCTATTATTTATAAAACGTATTGAATCCCTTTTCCAATATGACAGGGTCAGACCGGGTATATGTAATAAAAGAGACGATATGATTTTAACGTAATTTCTCATAATTGATGAGAATAAAATTCATAACATTTCAATGAAGAGTTTAAATGATACATATGTATTCTATAAATCAAATCATTCTTTTTCTGATATTCATACATGAAAATTAAATTAAAAGTTGCTCTTGTCAGTTGATGAGTGAACTTTTAAATTTTAATAAAATTCAAATTAAATATTTTTTTATATAGAATCAGAATGATTAAATAACTCAATAAAATATTAGTTATTATTGTGATATATTTAATTAAACTAGCAAATTAACAAAACATTCATTTTTTAGAATTTTAAAAATATTTCTAGGAATTTTAAGAGATTTTGAAGTTTTTTAAGTGATTTTTACTCTCTAAACTTGAATCAGTCAAATTTAACTGATTACCAGTCAAATTCCACTGATTTGCAGTGACTCTTTTCTCACGATTTTAATCAGTGAAAAATCTACTGGAAATCAGTGAAAAGTCACTGAAATGTTTCGTATTTTAGTGAAGATGACTGAAAATTTCATTGACTATTGACTGATTCTCAGTGAATTTTCACTGACTAAAATCGTGAGAAAACATTCACTGAAAATTAATGGAATTAGACTGATTCAGTTTTAGAGAGTACGAAATTCAAAAGAATTGTGAGGAATTTTATGGAATTTGATGAGATTTCAAGAGGTTTCTAGGAATTTTTATAGATTTTCATGAATTTCAACTTGAATTTCAAAATATTTATGTTTTCGATAATTTTTGTGGAACTTTAAGGGATTTCAAGAGGTTTCCAGCAATTGTAAGAGATTTAAAGGAATTTCTAAGGCTCTTTTTGTGATATTTTAGATATTATCTAATTTTACCTCACGATTAAGCGGTTTCGCGAGAGAAATGACACCAGTTTGTGGATCAACGACAAACTTGTCAGTTAACTGGATTCCATACTTGACAGGAGAACCCTCTGGATCGTGCGCTTTTAAAGTGAAGACTTCGGTTCCAACAGGGGTTGACTCTGAAAGAGGCAATCCCACGGGATATCCCCCAGCTGCCAAAATTGGTGGTTCGTTCACGTTGCTGGCAACTGAAACAAAAATAATCACATTTCTGTAAAATTTATCCATTAGATACTTTAATTCAAAGTTTTAATTGTTTATTTCTTATATAATATAATTTTTTCCTTTTAAATTCCTTAAATTATTTAGCACTTGCTTCCTTTCACAGTATTCTATTTTTAATTTTTCCTTTTTCATGAAATAAGACTAGAGTAGTTTCTCTTTCTTTAATTTCGAGACTATATAGTTACAAGGTGGACGGATGATTGCGAGAACGAAATGCAGTGGTTAATCCGCAGTGGGGATTCTCGTAGAAACCGTTGGACTGCTTCGAAGATAATCGTCACTCGACAATTGCTCACTGTAGGACGAGTTTTTAAAGAGCTGACACAGGTTATACCGAACGATGCCATAAAAAGCAAAGTTGTTACGAGTAGATCGAACGATGGCCACCGGAGAAGAGATAAGGGAAAATCAACGGAAAGTAGGGAAAGCTACACTCACACCTTCACCTCCAATGCCATTTTCCAATCTAATTCTCCATTTTCCTTAGGGAAATTTCTTTTACATATATATATATATATATAAGATTTAACTGGGTTTTCACTTCTTTGGATCAATAGAATAAAACCGAATCTGCCTAAATCTTTACATTCTTCGTCGCTTCTTTATCAAAATTTCATCGATAATGTGATGTGCTAATATTTTCCGAAACATACACTGTTAGAAATATATTGAAAATTCAACTATTTTGTTAAAAATTCAACTACTTTTGATTGAATATTCACACTCAGAAAAAACCTTGTTTTAAATCAAAACTTTTATTTTAATAACTTAAATTTTAAGTGTCCTTATATTAAAGACAACTTTCTTTCTTTTAAAATAATTTTAATTTAAAGAAACTGTTTGTTTAATTCAAAAAAAATTTCTTTGACCGTATATCAATACTATGATTTCTTTGATTGAAATAAAGTTTCTTTGATTCAAAGAAACTGTTTTCTGGGTGCAACTATTTTGTTGAAAATTCAACTACTTTTGATTGAATATTCATTCAGCTACGGTAATTGTAAAAAACTTCAACTAAAGTAATTAAAGTTTTTTTTTTACAGTGTAATATATACTATACTCTCTAAATCTGAATTAGTAGAAATTTTACTAATGCAATTAGTAACGACGGTTTTGACTGTTAAATTAGTAATTTTTTGACATTCTACTAAATGAAATGGTAAGATTTATGTTACTAAATGAATTAGTAAGGATTTTCTACTAGACTGTTTAGTAGTACCAACTTACTAATTCAATGAGTAGAAATCATTTGGAAACTTATCTAAATTATTAATTTTTTAAATACTGTCTGGTGGTTCTTGAATTTTAAAAGTTTAATGTTTTCTCAATTTATATAGGTATACTCTC
>UCOK01012590.1:0-10039 GCA_900474325.1 Synergus umbraculus
GTAGTAATATACAATTCAAACTTTCTCTATTACCTTCATTTTTCGCTCAGTGTCGGTGTTGTGCCTAAAATAATTCAGAAATACGGATGCGTCTCACATTCGGCTGACACTTTGTGTCTCTCTTACGGGAATCGTCTGCTATGTCTACATATACTCCGTTTCTGAAAATGAATATTTCATCATGAAATATTCATTTTCTCGTCTCAGCAGGAATAAAATATTATTTTTATGGGACTCTAGTAATCACAAGTCCCTACATATATGGTAAGTTATCTCCACATATCCCATAAATCGGGTTTCGAAAATAAATACGGTCACACAGGGTCGGACTTAGAATCATTTTGAAAAATTTCTATTTTCACTGATTTCCAAGTCCGTTTATCCAACACCCTTAACCCCGTTATTGTTGCGCCCCTGGGACCTGAGTTTTTCTACATGAGAAACTTTCAAATTCCATCAGCCTTAAATCCAATATGCAAATATTCTCCACCTGCAATCTCTTGAATTCGTGTAATCGCAACCGCAGTTGGAGTATTCAATAACGTTTTCGTATCTTTTAGCAGATGTGCCAAATTAAAAGGATATTCACGAAACGTTTTCAGAAGCGTATTCCCTTGCTTGTGTTTAATGTCAGCTGCTAAAAATACATTTTTCAATGCTCTCTTCATTAGAGACGCAGGATCTTCGTTTATATCCTCCACAAAAACATCTATTTCCACATCAGCGTCTCCATCATTAGAACTCTCATCATGGCTAAGAACTTCTTCCCCCGATGTCGTTAAAACATCTTCAGAATCAGATGAAGATGAAGAAATATCATTTTCATGCCGATGAGGGTGCCGTCCTATGATAGCAGAAAACACAAAGCAGAAAGCAGAAAATCATTAGAGTGAAAGAGAGAGAAAATCTGCCTGTCTCTTTCACTCTTATGATTTTCTGCTTTCTGCTTTGCGTTTTCTGCTGCCATAGGACGGCACCATGAGGCCTCTCGTTAGAACTGGAGCCAGCATGAATTTCATTCCCCGACCATTCATCATGGTTGGAGTTTGAATTTTCAGAATCGTCAGAGTCATCCCGAGTTTGACGACGTAACAAAGCCAGGCGTCTTCTCTTTTGCCTCAGGTCTAGATTACCAAAATCCTGATACTTCTTAGACATCTTTTCTATCAGAATTTTAAAAGTAAAAAATAAGACATTAATGAATTGCTACTTCGTACAACAAGAAATATGGTTTCTCTATGAGTTAGTTACTAAGTTTTGGAAGGTAATCAGTCACGGGTCAATCAACGAAGCAAAACTGTTTCATAATTATAACAATAATTTCATAATCATATATTGTAAAAAATAAAATTTTTGAAGTCAAACACGAGGGGTCGTGAGACACGCTTACATATACACATGACAAATGTCCCGTTAATGTGGATTCTTTGAGTTTTCCATAATGGCGACTTCAATTTCATAATAGAAAGTTCAATAGATCGTTCACGTTTGCTGTCTTTTCAGGTTGTTGTAGATACAGTATTGTTTAACGATGCCTTCCCTGTTTTTTAACGAGCCAACCTTGTTTTCCATTAGAATCTTGTGGAAACCAGGGTTTAACATTAAAAAACAGGGAAGGCATCGTTGAACATTACTGTACAAACTAGTTATAAGAGTTTATACATACAAAACAGGGGGGTCATGAGACAACGTTCTCTGGGGGTAACGAGACAATTTTTTAAATTCCAAATTGATAATTTTTTTAATTCAAATTTTTAAATTCAAAATCAGTAAAGGGGTGAGAGGTAGAATAATAATACCATTTTTCTGTTTACAATCTCTCACCGAATCCAATTATAAAAGAAATTTAAAAAAGATTTTAATAAGATTAATTTAGATCTATTGATTTTTATAAGACTTGATTAGTTGACATTCGTTTGAAATCTACTTATTAAATACTTTTCCGTTCATTAATTGTAATATTATACTCGGAGTAATTAACATTTATAAAAGACATAATTCTACTATAAACAATAAAAAAATACAATATAAAATTGATTTACTTAATTAAATTTTGATTGTAACACGACCAAAAATGAAGTAACATAAGATTCTTCCCACCTACAAATACATGAAAAAAACTCTCGTTCCGTATAATTCAACATTAAAAAAAATATTTTTAAATTAATAATTACGAGTATAATTACAATTTTTTCTTTTTTATTATTAATTATTTTCTGTATAATTACAATTTTTCGTATGTCATTATTAATTATTTCGAGTACAATTACAATTTTTTCTTTGTATTGTAATTAAAAATCGATATTTAATAATTTTTGCAACCCTGGTTCTGATTTTATTGACATTTATTTGCCTACATGAAAACACATAAGTTATGTAATATATATGAAAACTTTTGAAGAAAATGTAAAGGAAACCCTTTCTACTTCTCAAAGATTGTAATATGCGAAGATGAAAAACACGAGTCAGGGTGGAATCCCATGCAGGCGCAAAATGCAAAGCGCAAAACGAACAGCCAATGACAGAGAATCTTTAAGAAGACAGAATTCTAAAAGTGTTCTACAATTGGCTGTTCGTTTTGCGCTTTGCATTTTGCGCCTGCATAGGACTCCACTCTCAGCAATGAATTAATTAAAATTAAAATTAAATTATTTTTACCAAATTTCAATCAGTGATCACAGAACGTGGGATTTTTCGGCCCTCACTCTACGACCCAAGAGCTGATGCTTTCTCTCTCTAGCAACAGTCACGAACCTATTGATAGAGAAAGATAGCATGAGCTCGTGGGTCGTAGAGTGGGGGCCGACAAATCCCACGTTCTGTGATCACTGATTTCAATTATTATGACTGTTTTATTCTATTACAAAAAAAGTATGTTACGAGCCCATATATACTTATTTAAATTATTTTAGAAAATTAATTTTGGCTCATAACTAGAGCATAATAAAATGTAAATTCTAATGCACTAGAGATTCAAGGTATAGGGGAGCGTGGTGAAGAGAATTTAATTTAATGATGAAACTCATAATTTTTAAGTCAATGAACAGTTAAAAGGAATGAATGAGGATGAAAGTATGATAAAGAAAGAAAGAAGATAGTCTCACATAATGTAATGTCAATGTCCTCTGTCCATCGCGATCTAGTTACCGTCTTCCGCATTACCTTACGACATCCCTTTTCGAAACAATCAAAATGACAAATATGCAGAATTAAAATTAAGAAATACCATACCTCTAATACGGGCAATAACTCTTAGCAATAAATTGCATTAATAAAGAATTCAGTAAGTCAGCAATATTGGCAATATTTGCAATCTCGTTTCAACGTCCGTATGCATTTTCATGCAATCCTTATTCACCGACCGATCGTTCGATTTAATATCGACCAATAAAAATTTACTAACTCAAAAAAATATCCTACTCCAGACAGTACTTCGTACCTCCAAGGTGGAAAGCAACGAAGTGCTCTTCGCTGTCCTCAAAAAGAGATCGCGGACATAAGTTTACTAAAAACTTATTAGCTCTCGGAAATTAATAACTTATCTAAACTTGCTCAGAGTTTTTGCCCGTTTCGTCCCATTACGCGATTTGGTAATCTCTTTTAAGGTCGCTCTGTTACGAGGGTTAAGGGGAAAGTGTAGTTCCGCGAATAGGTCTAAACGTTAAACAATTGTGTACGCGAAATAGTAATTCCATTAGGGTCGCTCAAGCACGAGGACTAAAGTGAAATTATCTTCTTTCGGTGTGTCACGGGTAGAGATTGTCAGCTTTGTGCGAACGGATAGGCGAGATAAAATATTTTAGGCCCGCAGTACTCATCGAATGCTTGCGGTAGATTAAGATAAATATAAAGAAACAAATAAAATATTACATAGTGCAGTACCCAGCTGAAAATTTCCAATTGGTTTATCGAGTTGGCTCGCCCAACTGTCTTTTTTGCCGCATTCTCGACTCGTTTTCCAATTGGAAAACCAAATGGATTTCCAAATGGCAATTTAAATGGTTTTCCAAATGGAAAACCAAATGAAAAGCCAAATGGATTTCCAAATGGATTTCCAAATGGCTATCACTGAAAGAAGCATCGTGTAGCACGGGCTGTAGTACTATAGCTATACTAGGCTCTTCGTGCAGCAGCAGTCCGACAGGAGCCTTAGAGTAGAAGACAACGATCCCCAAAAATAAAATAAACAATTGGGAAAATTATACTACTAATATACTAATTGACAGCTTCATTCACCCCTCCGGGCATCCGTACTATCAATTTAAATTTACTTAAAATGACGGTTCGTAACAAGTAGTAGTAAAAAACATATGATTGCAAATCATTCATTTTGAAAGGTCAACATAATATTAAAATAATTTTTAGAAATATTTACGTATATATACTATGTTTATTCTAATATATGAATAGAGAGTATAAATGTAACATTCAAATTTTTCTTCGGGATTCTTTATAAAACCAATAATAATTTAATAATATTTAATACTATGATATACGCCCAGGCGCAAGGACCCAAACGACATTGCTATCTCGGAAATAAATTTAAATAAATATAAGTTAGAAAATAAGAAATAAAATAAAATAGAATAATTTAGGTAAAAGTAGAAAGGATCTTCGCCTCAAAACACTCAGACAGCGCGGCGAAGACCATTTCTACTCAAACGGCGAACACCGCGTGATGGGGACTCAAGGTGCAGTCCCATGTCGGCAGAAAACGTTGGCGTAAAGCAGAAACTCGTGAGAGTGAAAGACACAAACATATCTGTCCATCTCTGTCACTCTCATGAGTTTCTGTTTTACGCCGACGTTTTCTGCCGACATGGGACTGTACCTTCAGAGAAGCGCGGATACCGAGAAAACGTTCTCCGCGCATCTCCCGGGGACTCGGAGAAGCGCGGATACCGAGAAAGCGTTTTCTACGCATCTCCCACCAAAAGGGTTCTTCCCTCACCACGCAAACCCTTCAGGCCCTGAGAGTATAAAAAGGCGTGCGCGACCAGAAATCCTCAGATGGTTTGGGAGGCGGCATACCGTTTCCCGAACAAGCTGACCCGTTGGCATACCACTGGGACCCAGCATCCCGCCTCACTGGCATACCAGTAGGCGCAACACCCGGGCGGCATACTGCTCGGCAATGCTGGAAGTAGGGCTAGTGGCATACCATTAGACCCGGCGCCCTCTCACGCCTCACTGGCATACCAGTAGGTGCAACACCAGGACGGCATACCGCTCGGCATCACAATTCTCTCTCCTTTTGTCTTTCCGCACGACTTTTCGGGACTTTAGGCTATCTGACCCACCAGGTCCACTACTATCCACATCACCTTAGAATTTTTACTCACACTTTCTAGTTTGTTAAGCGACGCGAATCTGTGGTGTCTCAGTTTGTTTAAACCTGCTTTCTAATAAACGATTCTTAGTTACTACAAAAAAATGGTGAGTCTTTACTCAAAAGATACTTCCCCTCCCCCCTCCTATTTTCCTTTCTCACTCACTCAGACTCCATTCTGCTTCCCTACTCCCTAACGATCCTGCACAAGGATTGATACCAATTGGCACCCGAAACGTGGGGCTTTTTAATAGCGATTAGTATCGCTACGTACTCATCATCGATTAGTGCCCTGCATTAATGCCTTCCCTTGTATACATGACAACCCAACCCCAGTGATCGCATATTTGAAACGCCGACCGACGCGCAAAACTAAACCTCTATGACCGTGTGACTAAGAGTAGGAGAGACCGACTTGCTATGCGTGCGCAACCAAGTTCTCCATCATTCTCATTTCTCCTCTTTCGAATTCGAAAACTCGAAGATTATCGAGGGTGGAGCTTTTAAATAATGATTCATCATTTGCATTGAAAACAATATTGCACTTGAACAAGCTCAGGTTCATGTCAACAATAGAGGATCGCTCAAAATCTGGCATGAGCGTCTTGCACATCAGAACATCTCTCATGTCCGACAAATTCTTAGAAAGTGGAATATTCAAACGGAACAAGTGAAGGGTTGGCATTGCGATGGATGTGCACAAGGGAAAATGTGCAGGAGACCTTTTCTTCCTAGTCACTCGCAGTCGAAGGCACCTGGTGATCTCATTCATGCTGACATCTGTGGGCCAATGGAGCACCTATCACTTGGCAAATCAAGGTATTTCTTGCTTCTAAAGCACGATTTTTCACATTACAGATTTGTATTTTTTCTAAACCAAAAATCTGAAGCTACTAAGTGCTTGGAAGGGTTTCTGAAAAGTATCGAAACACAACTGGAGAGAAAAATTAAAATACTGATAACAGACAACGGTTTAGAATTTAAAAATCAAGAAATGCAAGAAATTATCTGGAAATATGGGATTAAGCATGAAACAAGCGCAGCCTACACACCAGAGCAAAACGGCGCGATTGAGAGAGAGAATAGGACAATTGTCGAGGCAGCACGCAGTATGCTTTACGCAAAAGAAATGGATCTCAAATTATGGGCTGAAGCAGTGCGTACAGCGGTTTACGTCATCAACCGGACTGGAACGAGCAGTATAAAAGAAAAAACTCCATACGAATTATGGTTTGGCGAAGAAACAAGGACGTTGGATTATAAGATTTTCGGCAGCAAAGTTTACATGCATGTTCCGAAACAAAAAAAGACAAAATGGAGTGCGAAGACCAAGCAAGCTGTTTTCGTTGGGTATGATGAACACACCAAAGGATATCGGATCTGGCTAGCTTCTGAGGGACAGGTGAAAGTCTATCGAGACGTTCAATTCTTGCCAGGACCTTTAGTTCTGTTGTGAAATTTCCATCTATTCGATCAATTCTAGCAACAGCAGCAGTGGTAAGGATGCAAATTTCCTAATTTGATGTAAAAACAGCCTTTTTGAATGGCGAACTGAATGAAGAAATTTACATGGCTCAACCTAAAGGATTTGAAGATGGCACAGGAAGAGTCTGCAAACTTAAGAAAGCTCTCTACGGGCTTAAACAAACTGCTAGAAGCTGGAATAAGAAATTCGTCAATTGCCTGAAAGAATTCAACTTAACATTAACGGTGTTGGAGCATTTTCAAACCACTAAAAATTAATGTAGACTTTACTCAAATCCGCCATTGTGTCCACATCTTAGCAATACGCGGTGTTTGAGGTCGCAAAAATGATGTGTTTGAAGTGTCGTTTTTTTTATCGACAATCTTTTGCTTGTACGACAGGGGCTATCTGCTTATTTTCTGCAAAAAGAAATTTGTTTGGCTAAAAAGTGAATTTTTACAACTGAGGAGATGCGGGTTGAGGGGTGCGGGTAAACAGTACTTATATTTTGCCAAGTCCCTGTCCGAGCAAAAAAGGCACGAAACTTCACTCCAAGGGTGCTTCACTCATTCAGAAAAATTTTCCGAATCTCGCTATGCACTTCAAAGCCCGAGCACTTACGAAAATCGTGTAAAAAAAGAAGTTTTATAAATCGCGTACTACACATGTGCTAGTTACTTGAATAGTTACTGGACCTGTCAGCTGTTTCGCAGGGTCGCCAATTTGCCATTAGTCTAATGGTAAATATAATGGTATATATAATGGTAAATTGGCGACCCTGCGAAACAACTGACAGGTCCAGTAACTATTCAAGTAACTAGCACATGTGTAGTACGCGATTTATAAAACTTCTTTTTTTACACGATTTTCGTAAGTGCTCGGGCTTTGAAGTGCATAGCGAGATTCGAAAAATTTTTCTGAGTGAGTGAAGCACCCTTGGAGTGAAGTTTTGTGCCTTTTTTGCTCGGACAGGGACTTGGCAAAATGTAAGTACTGTTTACCCGCACACCTCAACCCGCGTCTCATCACTTGTAAAAATTCACTTTTTAGCCAAACAAATTTCTTTTTGCAGAAAATAAGCAGATAGCCCCTGTCGTACAACCAAAATATTGTCGATAAAAAAAACAACACTTCAAACACATCATTTTTGCGGCCTCAAACACCGCGTATTGGTAAGATGTGGACACAATGGATTTTGCTATTTTTCTGTGTTTGTTTACATGTTTTCGTGAAATGCTGCAACAGGCTTAACATCAGCAGATCCATGTGTTTTCACATCTCATGATGATGGGGAAATATTGATACTTGCAATTTACATTGATGATGGACTCATAGCTTCAAAACCCAGATAACAATTCGTGCGACGCACGTTACGCGCATTGTGTGATCGTCATGCAATGCGTGCAAGAAGGCGTGCATCTCGCCAGAGGTACATGACGGGCACTTATACGCGAGCGTTATGAGTCGCATTTTGCTTACACGGAATGCACGAAACATGATCACATGTTGCGAGCCATGTGAGTCGCATAAGAGTCGCCATGAAGTAACATAAGGAGTACGCACTCTATGGGTGCCGCTGAGAAAAATTGGCCCCGTGTTTTCCAACATTTTGAGAACTTTCTAGAACGCCCATATTTTAGCATTGCAAGCGCCCCTTGCGTGAAAAGCTAGTACTCATGTATGTTTACAAGCTTTTTTTATTTGGTTGTGTTTGTGAGTTTGCTTGTGTTTGTTGGTTGTGCATGCATAGCAGACGACAATATTCATGTTTACTAGCTTTTCACGCAAGGGGCGCTTGCGAAGCTAAAATATGGGCGTTCGAGAAAGTTCTCAAAATGTTGGAAAACACGGAACCATTTCGGTTTACGGAGTGCGTACTCCTTATGTTACTTCGTGAGAGTCGCATTTCGTTATTATGAAAACCCATGATCATGCGCACGACGCACACGAGTCGCGCGCTAATTGCACGAACTCGTTCACTCTTCGTGTGTTTTCTTTCGACAGAGTTTTTTCACGCGTTTTTTGAACAAAATTGTTATTGTTACATTTAATATAGTTGAATTAAGTTGTCTGTCGTGGCGGGATGGGGGAAATTTTCACTTATTTTTTTCGTCTATTTCTTTATTGATTTAAAAATTTGATAAAAGAGATTTAAATATATTACACAAACGAACTTTAAAAAATAGTGAAAAAAATCACCTTTTATGACTGATCCTATGATCTTTGAAGTACAACAAACGGATTTTACGTGTAACATACCAATAAGAGTCATTTTAAAATAGTAAAATATAATTAAATTTTATGTACAACAGTGCAAAGACGCTTTCATTTAACTGATAATCTATAAAATTAAAAATTGTAAATAAAAAAATTAGATCTGAACTAAAAAGAAAATAATAATTGAGTAATTTACTATGAAAAGTTTTTTTCCTACAGCACTATCTTTATAGTGGAATTTAAGCATGCAAATTTTAAAAAACTCGGATAAAAGCATCTAATAACAATTTTCAATGATAGTAAAGTCGTCAGGTGAAATAACGATTTTTTGATGGGTTATGCTCGTTTGGGTTTATATAATATATAAACTAAGACTTGCCGATTTTTATAAGTGAAACTATACTCGATCTGCACGAAAATTTCACTTTACAAATTATATATATACATATAATCTCCCTTTTAATGTATAATGGCTTGCTGTTTATTAATGCGTAATCGGTGCATCTTGGCAAGAATATAATTTATTTATAATTTCGTAACTTATTGAAAGTACCAAGGCAATTATGAAAAAAAAATATTATCAAATAAGAAAACTTGGAAGCCTTGTGATTATATCTTATACTGCAGGACATATTTTATTTTTTCTTTATATTCTTATAGCTCTACAAAGTACCCTACACGAAGTAACATAAGGAGTACGCACTCCGTAAACCGAAATGGTTCCGTGTTTTCCAACATTTTGAGAACTTTCTCGAACGCCCATATTTTAGCATCGCAAGCGCCCCTTGTGTGAAAAGCTAGTAAACATGAATATTGTCGTCTGCTATGCATGCACAACCAACAAACACAAGCAAACTCACAAACACAACCAAATAAAAAAAGCTTGTAAACATACATGAGTACTAGCTTTTCACGCAAGGGGCGCTTGCAATGCTAAAATATGGGCGTTCTAGAAAGTTCTCAAAATGTTGGAAAACACGGGGCCAATTTTTCTCAGCGGCACCCATAGAGTGCGTACTCCTTATGTT
>UCOK01012607.1:0-17053 GCA_900474325.1 Synergus umbraculus
ATATATATATATATATATATATATGTATATAAAACCTGAAAATTTGAAAAATGTGTACTTGAAAGGTTTACTGTAGAAACACGAATGTATAGTGCTATAAAAGTGACCTCAGAGGAAATTAAATGGTATGAGAGTCTTCACTTCCAATTTTTTCCTTTCAGGTACACGAACATTCTTGAAAAATAATATAAATCATTTTATCGCCTGATAAAAATGAGAAAAATCTAGATACGATTTCTTTTCAGTGTCATGCATTATTTTGAGTGTGTCATTGACTACTTCTTCAGCTAGGATTGAAGCAAGTTCAGTGAAAGACGTGAATAGCATGGTATGGCTCGTTAAACGTAGAACCTCGTTACTCTTGACGCATGGACGAACCAGCACAACTATCCGCATTCGCACCAGCATCCACCACCCCTTTGGAAGCGCCACTTATGGGAATAAGCGTTGGGTCGCACTCGAGGGACATCCGCTGAAGGACCCTTCAGCAAGTGGTTTGGCATAAACGGACCAAGAGGTTGCGACGTGCAAGGAGTGCATGTCGAATGTCGAACGTGACGGCTTTGGTACTGTTGGTGAGTATAACCACAGAGATTACGCTGGGGAGCAAGTGTCTACCATTTGCACTATTCTCAGTTGCGGCATTACGTGTGCAACGTATCGGCGTATCCAGATATTTGCATGTGCAGATGAATAAGAGCAACTTCTTCCGCAACAGACTAGTGGCTAACTAGTAATGAAGCTAATTGGACCTATTGTGCAGAAAATCTTGCATTTGTACAATCATGGCTGAGCTAGGTTCTCTCTTCTGTTGTGGTTGACTCTTCTCATCTGGATTCTCGCTCGAGTCCTCGGTAGAATCGTCATTAAAGCACATTGAGGGAAATGTCACTGAAAATATCAAACAGAGAGATAGAGAGAGAAAGAGGCAGCGATGGGATTTTTCAGTGGTATTGTTCTGACTGTAGCCAGACGGACGTGATGCTTGACTCCAACAGTCGTTACTACTTCCGACGTTTTTGTCTCGTCGAGTTAAAATTTAAATTGTAATTATGAAACATATGAAGGGAAAATAAAATAATTTATTGTTGGCGAACGTGATGTGATAAAGTATTCGCTACTTGATAAGTAAAATAATCAAGTTTCACTAAAAGTATGTATTAGTTATTGATTACGGTCTCGTATTTGTACATAGAAAACTTTTAATTTACGACTGAAAACAAAAGACTTGAAATTTATACCTTTATAGTATCGAATGAATTGGAAGTAAATAACGAAAAGGCAATTATATTCGACTTTCTGTGAATAAAGAGGTGTAATACAGCATGGATAAACTGAAAAGAAAATGAAACAGTAGGTCCATTAAATCAATTATGCAATAAAGTGAATCGCCATTCTCTTTGTCGAAACTCTTTAGCGCAAGATGAAGTGCAAGAATCATCAAAGCGTGAGTTGAAAGTAAAATTGGTTAGTAAAAATGCCACGTCGGAAGTATCAGTCATGATTCGCGATGAATAATGTATGGAGAGGCTTGCGGTGAACCCTCCACTGTTTCATTTTTTACATTGGGTCTTCATCCCCTTGGTCGGCAGCTAGTTCCCAGGTCTTCGGGTCGAAGGGTCAGTAAAAGGTGCATAAAACTTGGCGGAGCGTGACATCTAAGGTATCCGATCTCTCGCTTAAATCCTGCTTTCAACACGCAACTAGCGTGCACCTTAAGTAGGAAGAAGTTTGTTCAAGGGATCTTGGTGTTCATTTTGTAGAGTCGAACTTTGGTCTTCTTCGACGGAGCTTTAAATTTCACGTAAGTGCTTTAGGGAGTCAAGTGGATTTTATATTTCAGGAAATAATAAAATTCTTCGTAGAAATAAGAAATTTTACACCTTGAACGTATTTTCGAAATGCTCATCAATTTGTGAAAGTTACTGTGGAACTTAGTATACATACGAGGTGTATGGATTAAACTAATCTTTCTAAAGGGCTTCATGAAGTCCGAGCGCAAAGTTTCGTAGTTAACCCTCATTCCACCCTGGGGTATTATAGACGGGGTGAATACCTATCATTATGAATACCTATCAATACCTATAAATTTCTCGATTTACTTTTGTATAAGTTTAGGCCCATTTTTTTCTGAATTAGTAATTGAAACTCCTTAAAGTTCTACGCTTCATAACTTCGCAACGTTTTACAATTTTCATTAGTTTCATTTGAATAGGAACTGATAGGATTTCTATCTCTTTCTCAACGAATTCGGTTTTCCTAACTTTTCCGTTGACTCTGCATTCATTACACTTGTCAAATTAAATAAAGATTTATCTAGAACGTAAACTTATTCCTCGAGCTTCTTGAGTTGAATTGAAGAAACCCTATTTCGCAGGAACGACAGTCACTTCCATTACGCAGAACGTCGTCACTTCAAAAGCTCTTGTGTTGCATTAACGAAAAGGTCTGGGCGTTGCAGATGCTTGAAAGCACGACCACTTGATGCAAATCCGTCCAAATTCGAACGAGTGGAGCATGTATATTACATCTCACCGTTGTGACGTTGGAAACAAACACCTGCCCTTTTCAACCATGTCTCTCGTTCACCCAGAATGAGTTTCAAGTATCTGGATGTAATTTTCGACTGATTTTAGTCGTATTCGCAGCTGATGACTGCAGATTCTAATATTTTCCTGCGCTATATTATAACGTCCTTCATAAAATATGGTTTATCTATATATAGTCCCCAAGAGTTGGGACTGGAGAATTCAGAATAAAAGTGGTTCATGAATTTGACATGAGCACCTGATTCCTTTATAATGCGCTTTACTTGGGGTATTTGAGAATAGCTAGACTTTCCTCGCTTCGTTTGGTTGAATAGAACGATTTCTCTCCCAGTCATCTCATATTTCGGTCATAAAAATTTAAACGGGTGTCGCCATTTTTCATAAATACTTCGAGCACTACAAGTAGTTTTGACGTCAAAGTTCCAGCTGTATTAATTCGGTCAGGGTTCATTGGCCATTGAATTCATTTCATGCAATTTCAAATGGCTTAAAAGGAAAGTATCTGAAAACCTGATGAAGGGAAATGGTCTACAAAAAGGCTTCTCGGCCCAGAGCCAATTGAATCAGAAATAACTATAAGAAACATGTATAGGGTAACTTTTGTCGAGAATTTGTACGCAATTTGAACATTCAGCAACTATGAAATTATTTCTCAGAAATAGCACATCTCATCTCGATACAGTTATTTTAATAAGACTTTTTCGCTACTTATCTGCTACCCTTGAACTCTCTTTCTTGATTATAGCGTGCGTAATTTCACTGATAATATCTAACGACGGTATTCAATTCTAGCTGGGCGCAATCTAGTTTACGAATCAGGCAATAAAAGTGATTAAAAGAAGCGATAAACTCCTCGTCTTCGTTCTTGACCAAAAGACAAATGGTTTGGGACACATGGCCGGTCGTTTGTTTTAAACGCGGTGAGCAACCTATCCTCGAAACCATTAGTAGCAAAGCCGTATAAATCGCACGGAGCCGAAGTGAAAGATTCATCGGTAAACATTTATGTAATCACTGCGGTTTTAATCTGATTATCAATTTGGAAACGGTTCAGAAACTTTTTCATCGAGTATATTAATATTTTGATATGTCGTGATTTTTCTTCGTCCTTTTTTTCGGGAAACTTGCGAAAATTCGAATAAAAATCACTACACAATGTAGTGGACCACATACAACAGTTTCATGGATTATTTGACTGTGAGCCTTCATCCCAATGCCAACTAAAATAACAAACACGTGTCACAGCTTTCTTGTTTTAAATGTCGATCAGACCACAAATTGCACATGCAGACAAATGCATGTTCAGTGAAAACCACACCAGGAAACCATAGTTTCATGAAAAAATTTGCTGATTTCTATCGAGGATATTGTAAAAAATTACAAAAATGAAATTTGTCATGGATATGTTGTCGAAAAAGAGCACCATATTAAATAATTTTCTATTTTTGATAGTTTTTTAACACTATCGACCATCTAGAAAGCTTCCGTTTCCTTTCATTTGACTTTTTCGGTCTTCCGGTTTCTACCACGTCTTGTTCCTGGGCTACGTACAAGAATTGGCACAAGACCAACTTGGTGGCGTTCAGACGGTACTGCGATTAGGAACATGGTTATCGGACTCGTTTGACTTATAGTTGAGGGTAACCTTACTAGAAATAAATCATCTTGTTTTTTCTCCAGGAGTACTTCCTCTTGCCACTTTTCCCCACTTTATTTTTTATTTTTTGCATTATTACTTCATATTCTATGATCCTTGACTTTCAGATTCGGATTGAGAAATCGACTCTCTTCAATGCATGGGAAACTAAAAATAAATGTGGGGTTTCTCCCACCTATTGTTCTTAGTTTTTCAAGCATTGAACAGACACACGACTCTCCAATTTGATCCTGTTGACTTTCAACTTATTTCTATACGCTTTTGTTCCAATACTCCAAAGGGAAATATCAAAGAAAATAAAGAAGAGAAGAAGAAGAAGAAGAAGAAGAAGACAAAGAGGAGAATTCTTGTGGGGTACAATGAAGAATAAAGTGGGAAGTACCGTCGGGAAAACTTATTTTCGCAGGATTTACACCCTTCTTCTCTGGATACGCCCCAACATCCCAAAAGGCAAAAGCAAGGTTCCGGACACTTTTCAACATCTTTGAATATGTGATAGCAATTTATCACCTTTTTTATACGCCCGTTGTATGACTTTTTCTCTAATGCACGCATTTTTTAACTCAATTAGAAAAGTTTTTTGTGTATTATAAATGATTCAAAGACTTGTTTAATCTGTTAATTAAAATACAATACGATGAAGGATCGCCCTGCAATCTTTCAAACATCTTTTATTTCATTTCTGGATTGTTTGGAAGAGGTCCAAAAATATCATGCTCAGTATTACATAGACTGTCTTCAGAGTACATATTCTTTACTGGACCGACAGAAAGATCACTGCATCGTTCTAGTAAAATCGGTAGAGTGTAATGGACGATCAAATAAAGTTTGATGAAATGTGAAATCCGCTTTATGACTTGTTATATAAATCTTCTGGATTTAATTTATATACTTTAGAGCAATTCCAATAAATACACTTTCAGAGAGCTTTAGAGTGTGCAATGTAATAAAATTAGTAAAGTTATTCATCAAAAGAGTTCCTGAAGATCTTTTGCAATCACCTTATGTCAACATTTCCCTACTTTTCTCCTTTGTGTCTTAAGTAAGACAAATTTTCCATATTTTTTTTTTTTGTGCGAGGGGACCTTTCAGACTCGACTATACCATTAGCGTAACTGTTAGCTGTCGCATCACTGTCGAGTTTATCGTCTGGCAAGGCTAGATTTGCAAAAACGTCGACTTCCGTAACGCTTTTATTCCGCGTTTTACTCCACTGGAGTTGGTCCAATAATCTTTTCCTGTGTTCCACAATCTTTTCAAACAGCAGCGCGAAAGTAGGTGAGAGTTCTATGACTTTTAATAAAACGAAAAAGTGATTAAAAAAAGAACATGGGGTTGACGTCTGTTGTAGATTTGAATTCAAGGAAAGCACATAAAAAGTGGCACCATCTGTACGGATATTTCATTTTATTTGAAACTAGTTCTGGTGCAGAATTTTCAGACGAAATATTACACGGAAGAAAATTATATTTTATTTAAAAAGTAGTAACTCTCGTTAACTCGAATTAGTTATTCAAAAAACATAGTGTATAATTAATTTTAGAAACTTATTCAGCACACGACGAAGAGCATGTTGATTTAGGCGAGTTTTGCTTGTCTTCATTTCCGCATCTCATATGTTGAGTGAAAAGGGTCAGAAGATTATTCTGCCATCAAGTCATTGCTTTCTGACTAATTGTAAATTATGCTTTGCGCTACAGTAACTAATGGAGAAGTGCTGGTTCGGTAGAAACGTACGTAAATCTCGGTCTAGTTTACAAGGTTTGAATGCTACACAATCCGGTGTAACTAGAGGGTGGCACCACGGAAATCTGTTTCCGGAGAAACAGGGAGTGCAAAAACTGTTAAATTGGACAAACTACAACGCAACAGCAATTCGCGTAAATTAACGAAATGGGAACAATGAACTTAATTAAAATTAATAATATTGAAAATCTAAACACAGTTTCTCTTACCAATTGCGTTAAAGGAATCAGAAAATATAACTGATATGTCTTCTGGAGAAAATAAGTGATAAAGGAAGAGAAATAATAGATAGTGAGTTATTGAGTTTATGTTAGAGGTTGTTAAAATTCAAGAATCACGGCCACATCAATCTCGGTATAACGATCTCAATATTGCTATTCCATGAACTATATGCAGATGCGATATTGATCCTGAGAAGCATCTTATACCCTCGAGCTGAAATCCTTCTAACGATCCAACCATCAGGCTTGGAAGCTGCAAGTTCTTAGCAAAAGGATTACAAGCATTACAACATTGGCCATCATTGGGCACTAACTTTCGTAGTTATCGAGGTCTTAGAAATCTTGTGGAATACAAAACTCAATTAACTGAACAATTACAGTAACTAAGCAAACACTTCCACCTGAAATTAAATTTTCCCTGGAAGGGTAAGTTTTGATAATACTGAAGTTTTAATAATACTGAATAACACAGTATTTCAAAGCATATCATTTCTGGATATATTTCCTCAGTTGTCTAGAACCGCCTCGAAATGTCACCTGGGAAATTGTCCCTAGTTCTGGGAAACCAGAGGGACTGTTAATTAATCGCAAGACAGGAACAACTAAAAGTGTAGAGCTCGAGTTACAGGGATGCAGTATTCGTCGTGTTGTCACCGTTATCGATCGGTAATAATTTCTCGCGGGATGTTCTCATGGTCGCGTTAATCCGATATCATTGTCGCCGAGAAACTACGGTTTCCGAATTTGATTTCGCGGCTGTACCGGAGTCAACCTCGGTTTATCACTGGATAATTTACACAATAGAACGAACTCTATTGTCTAATAAACTACACACACACACACACACACACACACACAGCGATGTAGATTAGTAGTCACTCTCATGCAAGATCGAACGAGCGCATCCGAGTCAGACTTTATCATACATTCCATTAAGACTGAAAATAATAGCCGTGGAGCATAATTCGATCTCAAATTACATTTTAGTCGAGCAAATGGTTAATGGTTTATTGTGTGAAAAAAAAAAAACGCCTAAAGCACAATAGGGCTTTGTGTACCTTTTTTTTACGATATCAGTATACTGTCAATGAAATATTTCGCATCGTGAATCATGTTTCCTGCACTCGCTCATCACACATCGAACTTCTTTTTGGATATACTGGTTTTACAACAATCCACAATGCACGTGCCCATGAGAGCGGTAAAACAATTTTATGACCCAACCTGGGAACGTGATCAAAACGAGTGAGTAACATACGCCCCATCGATAAAGGGCGTATTAAGTATATAGGATTTGAACTATATATATTTTAAGTATATATAATGCAGATTTTTGTATAATTAGTCGTTATCTTTTCAGTTAATAAATATTCTAATAAATTCTCAGAACGTGACCACTTTCCTGTTAGTTCCACCATGAAGGATGGTGAAGGGGTTGAAAAAGGAGTTTGGACAACAGATTTAGAAAGGGGGTTGGAAAATTAGAATGGAAAAGGAGTAAGCAGAGAGGGAAGCAGTTTATTGATTAGGAATAGTATTTTAACGATAGAGCGTTGAAGAGTACGAGAATCGAGACAGGAAAAACAAAAAAACAGCGCCAATAGCACTGGGAAGAGAATCTGAAAAAGGCCTCCGGGTCTCTTGAATCGTTTTTCTCGCCTTTTTTCATCAGCGGGTCCCACCTCGCATTATAAATCCGTTTCTAGTCCCTGAGTCTCCCTCGGGACTCCTTTCACTTGGTTCTATTTATACGAGAGAATTTTCTACTCTTTCTGCGGCAAGTTAAATAAACATCGAATATTTATTGTGTTTCCGGCTTCTGTCCGCTTCTAGCACCGGAAAAGACGGATAACAGGCGTTTGAAAACTGACGAAATCTGGTTTTTTTTCTAGAAGAGAAGCACACGAATTCCATATTCGAGATAAATGTTAAAACTTTGAAGCAATGTAGTAATTTTTTCTGTAACTCCTCTGGGTTTTAAAGCTAAAAAATAGGGTGCGAAACTTATCGTTCTTATTATCACTTTTTTGTAGAGCTATTCGTATTCAGCACGCTACCATTCAACACTACAGTTATATCACTGCAGGTTTAGTTTAAAGCCACTTTGCTGAATCTAGTTTGGGATCAACATTGAGCGTAAATTTAATATAACTTTTATCTAAATGGCTTCAACTCGCGTTATCTACGACGACGTCTTACCCTCCACCTTTAAACCGCGACCGCGAAGAGGCAGAAGTTCCTGTGATGCACTGTTTCTCTTGCTGGCAATGCGAGGAAAGGAGATGAAGAAAAGTAGAATATTTGGATTCCTCAAAATGTAATCCTCTGAGGGAAAATATATTTTCTTCTTAAAGATGATGGAAGTAATCATGAATGCAGAAGGATCTAAGAAATGATAACTACATATATATAATGTTATTATCTCAAATCTATCAGCGTTATATTTTTCTTCACTCGCGTTTTTCCAGCGTAATCCAATTAAGGTGGAAATTCATGAGAAAATATGCAGAGCAAATAATGATTAAACGTCAACTTTAATAACTTGTGTTTGCACTCTCTGTAAAGTAAAACCCGAGGTAAAACCATCACAAAATCGTTCTGTCAATTTTGTGAGAGAATTGTTTTGCGTTTATATTTTTTACAGAAGCGTTTGTTTTTTTCATATGATGATTAGAGAGGATAGAAAGAGTTGGAATACTTTTTGTGGAATCTACTCACGTCCTAATTAATGGATTCTTTAATTTAGACCGACATGGAGAGATAAAGAGTCGAATTATAATACTCTCTAATTATAGTATTGATTTTTGCTTCCTCATGGAGGAACCTTTGTAGTCGTTACCACACATTTTCCAATATTTTTAAAATAGTTTAATTAAACTTTCCATGATCGAATTTACTATTACGGAGGGTTGATATATTTTGTTGACAGGGAAACAGAATCTCCTTATTTCTTTCTGAGTTTATACTTCAAAAGCGAAGTGTCAGAGTTTCATAATGGCACAAATCATACCATTGAGGAAATTGGACTTTCTCGAGAATGTGTTTTATAGAAAAGTGCAACCTATGTTTGATGTTTAACACCATTTTCTACTTTTACCGTGCGAAAGGAACTGAAGTCGGTTCAGGAAGATTAGTCTTGGTTTCTTTTAAGATGCTTTTTCTTCCATAAAAGCCCAATTTCGTAATATTCGTTTTTTCTTCTTTGATTCATTCTAATGGTCTGAAATTCACTTGAAAGACTAAATCTAGAATCTTGTATTTAACTTTTTTTAACGGTTTGAAAAAATGTTTTAATGTTTTGTATCGCAGTGATATTAAAGATTAAAAAAAAAAGTTGGCATTACAGCCAAGCCTCTTAAGCGCTGGTGATCTTTTGCCAAAATCAGAGACTTTTTATTGGATTTCGAAATTACTCTAGTCCATTCCCTTTCACCGGATATCACCTTCCCAGTCACTGCTATCGTGTTATTCTTTCACCCCAGTTTGGCACGATTGTGATTCTCCAGACGCTCTCAGAAAACTCGATATTAAGATTCAAACTTTCATTATATATAATTCTTCGAGATTGAAAGAGAAGAAAAAAGTATTTGACATTTTCATCAATTTATAGAGTTTGGAAGCAAGTGACGCTTCTGTCAATGGACTCGAACATAAATCAATTATGATAATTGTTTTACCATATCGGAAAAACGGATTACATATTATAATTCAATTATATAATTATAATTAGATAATATATTTTAATTAATATCAATGGTTGGAAACTGAGGAATTTTATTTAAACGTTTGCATTGTTACGGAATTAAAATATACAATAAAAGTAACTTTCAAATACAAATGTTATTTGAAATAACGTCAAAGAGGTGGATTGTTACAAACGAGAGGGTATTTTTTAAATAAAGGAACTTTTATTCACAAACAAGCAACAACTAGGTATTAAATAGCGAGATATGAATAACATATTTTCATGAATATGAAATTTTATGAAATGCCCAGATATCGTGAAGAGATAATGGAACTTTCTATAGTTATTTGCGCTACTTACACAAATTTAATTAGTGATATACCGCTGCTATACATAAACATTCAGATTGAAAAATAGTAAAATATTATTTACATTCATTTGCAAATCAATATGCCAGGACGGCGTTGCAAGAAGTTTCCTATTCCGGTTCTGAGATCATAGCAATAAAGTACTTCTTTATAGGCTATTTCCCGAACCGATGAATAAGGATAAAGTATCCTAAAATATCGTCACCGCTGATCGAGCAAGGCGATGGCTGGAAAACGAGGACAAATAGTGATTTTATTAACAGATAGAACAAGTAGGATACGGCTGTAAAATAAAAATAAAATTCGGTTGAGAACTTACTGTCAATTCAGCAGTTTTTATAGTTATTATCATGTCTTTCCGAATTAATTTTCTGAAATTCTCCTTCATTCAATTAATTTTATCTATCTATATTAAAAATGGAATAAATAAATATTTGACTTTGCTAATAATTACTTTTCATCATTAATTATTAGGGTATTCTATATATAATAAATATGTCCATGATTTGCCTTCTGATTCCAAAATGACAATTGCGTGTCCAGGAATATAAACGATTCATAGATGGATTCACCTTCTTCCAATGTTGAGTTCTTGATAAAAGTGTTATCTGTTGCAAAATCAGTGATTCGGAAAGGGAGTGCTTTTATCTTCAGAAACACTTTGCCAATCTGAAGAAACGACAATTGCAAGATACGGTGCCGAGTTCGACAGGCTGATCTCATCGCCGAAATGACTACTTGTTCCACACCCCGCCCGACAATATCAGCCTGCTAACCCTGCCCTTGTCCATTCTGATTCCTATCGTCTTGATCCTTCGACCTCTATTATCTTCCGCACGGTCGTTGTCGTCGTTGTCTTGGTCGTTTTCTCGTTCTCCCTTCCAACCCCATTTTCCAAAGGCACTCTTCCTTCTGAAGTTTTTTGTTTAAAAAAAGTCAAAATACAAAAGAGTTCATGCTTTTTAGTAATTGTCAGATAAGGGACTTCTTTTCTCAAGTGGAGTGTCCAAATTGCATACACTGAGAAACTCTATGTTAGAAAAATTACTAATATCGATAGCAAGTAGGGGCAAAATCCCAAAATTGAGAAATAATAAATTTTACTATTTAAATAGTAAAAATTACTACTGAAATAGTAAAATTTATTATTTTCTGTATTAAAATGTCTCAATTTTGGGATTTTGCCCCTACTTGCTATCGATATTAGTAATTTTTCTAACACAGAGTTTCTCAGTGTAGAAACAATAAATATTCACCAAGAAAGACACTTTAATAAAAAAAGTGCTGAAATTCTAACAAGGTAAAAAAGCGATATGTCAGAATAATTTTCAAGCTTTGATTGAAGGGAATATGGAAACATGTATACCACTGGGAAATTTGATTTAGATGAAAACTATGAATATAGAAGAGGCAAAGTTGTTTTTCATGAAAATATTAATATAAAATTGCGAAGATAATACATACTATATATATATACATTCTATACAGATAATATATACATATATTGAAGGTTGATTGAAAACGATGAGGAAACAATGTGGCGAGTACTGAAGGTGGGTCAAAGCAGTTTGGAATACATCGAGTGCACTTAGGCTTTTCTTATCTTACAAGACTAGATACGCATCTATAGTTCAACTTTTTCAAAGACTTCTTTATGAAAGAATGGCTGATGTCAAGTAGGAATTACAAATTTGAACCTATTCTCCATGCAGCTCTATTTTTAACTTTTTTTAATAAAAACGAAATTGGTTTTTATTGTCTAATCATTATATTATTCTTTTATTATTGTTTCATAAATATTTACTACGTTTTGATATTCATTTCCACCTGAAAAGCCAATTTTTTGTAACCGCGAGCATTTATGGTTGAATGGATATTTATATACCAGACTCCCTGAAATAGAAACAAAAGCTTATGGAAATTCGTGTAACCATTTTTGCGTTACAAATATCCAGATCAAGTCTTATAGAAATATCCATATATCCGCGTGAAAATTTTATTGTAGCCCTCCGGTCTTAAACACTTCAGGAGTATATTGATTTCAATTATTTATTAAACTATCCCTATGAAATCGAATTAAGGGTACCAAAAATTCCGCTATGATCTTTCGAATACTCGAGAAGCCGAATAATACGTGATCAATTGTGAAAATCTTCTAGACATCATTCAATATAGGAATTCTTCTCCGAGTTCCAAAGACGTCATCGACGACTTGCATCCCATTGGTGGCGATAAAGACGTGAGATTCCGTAAATAGTTCTTTAAGGGCACCAAATTTCTGCCAAATAAAGAAACGTATAAAATCCTGTGATAAAAGTCGACAAAATTGTGACTAAACTTAAAAGACTTATTGCAAAAAAAAAAAAAATGTATGATTCAGTTCAAATAGAAAGCATAGCTTTTATGTAGATTTTATTTTTTAAAGAAATTATTAGAAAGAATATTGTGAAAAAAGATATATGCATCATGCAAATCGATGTCATAAAAACATGGCGTTGGGACGAAAGTTTAACAATTTTTTCAACATGAAATTCTTTTTGTAATATCTTGCGCCATATTTGTGAATCGATTTTAAAGAAGCATGTAAAACAATTGCTGTACAGATGAGTTTGTCTGTGTGCACAATGTGGATCAAGGCTGCAACCGATATCTACTTGCAAGAAATTCCAATATTGCAATTCAGCATTTTACTGCAGAGGAAAAGTACATACACTGATCAATTTCCTCACATTCATGAGCTTTGAGGCAGTGTGCTGTGCATGAGACTATATATATAGTATTTTTGAGATTCTCTACATTCAATTAGACTAAATAATGGTTCAATAAGAATTTATTTCCATAAGAGATGATTTCTGTTTATTTCTTTTTTATTTTTCTTCAACTAGACAAGTTTATTTCGATTTAATTGAAATCATCGGGAAAATAGATTAGGAATTTAACGATGTCAAATTACGTAGTATTAATTGAAATGCTATATATCTATAATATATGCACTAGAGAATTAATTATATGTAATACGAATATCGACATTTGAAATAATAATAAGCCCATTTGAAATCATAAAACATTTTATTCCTCTATTATTTGTAATGCATATGACGTCATGCCCATCACGAGATGATGTTACAAATAATTCTATCTGTATCCGTCTATCTTACAGCTTTATATCACGTTGCCAATTCATCGAAAATCTCGCTGAATGCTACGGAGTTCCCTTCGCTAGTTCCACTCGATAAATATGTGAATAAAACGCGAGCGTACCGGTAACCGGTATAACGTCTGGGTATAAATTCCAGAAGCGTCGTAAGATCGTGCCTCAAATACGAGCAAGTCGCGTCTTCTACGACGGCGATGATTCCTAGTCGCAATTGCAACCGCAATTGCAAAGAATGCGAGCCAAAGATATCGAACACGAAGAGATTCGAGTGCCAATATTTTTTTGCACCAGCTTCTGAAAACTCAGAATATTCGAGATTCCGCTCGTTACTGGAACATAACTTTACATTATACGACTTTTGTAGTTTCTGAAAATTCCATTTACTCCCCTTTTCGAATTTAATCTGATTATGAAAGTGTATGAAAAAGCAGAAGCATATTATTTCATACTTCAGTAGAATCTAAAACTCATTTCATATATTTTATCCATAAATCTTCGGCGCTTGGATTTATTATGTTAATGGCGGTAGAAGGAATTGTTTTTCTAGATAGAGAGGTAGTATTTAGTTCTTAAAAAAAAAAATCTTTGCGATGGGTTCTCGGTCTGATGAGCATTAGAGTTGTGGTTTTAACTCAACATATTAGCCTCGTAAACCTCTCATAAGATTAAGCTTCCACAAAAATTCCAACAATATAAAATTGAAGCATGTAATGCTTTATTATATGAGAATTTCCGTCCATAGAATGTTCACGATGATAAATTCTTGGCAAATCATAAGCTTCCAGTTATATGCAATCTACATACCATTAAGAATTTAACAGACATTAATTGTATTCAATCAAATCTTCGTTTGAATTTACACATTTATACACTGTACACACACGTCAATGGCACTTGCGTGTAACCCGACTAACCTATGAAAGTGCGGAACAATGAAACTCTCTCGCGGAAATGTAAATGTTATGGCAAGCGGCCAACCATATCGAGTGTAAAAGAGATAGAGACAGCGAACACAAATGTGTCCAGGATTTTACTGCACTCCTAAATAATTCAGTGAAGTACGACAAATAGAGGATATAAATAAATACTTTGCACTTAAATAATAGGATTGTAACAATGCTAATTGCCTAATTTTTATAACTTTATCGACAATTCAGTATTTTGATTAACTTTAATTACTTTACCCCATTCAGAAAGCATATATAAGACAATGTTCTAAGAGAGATTAAATTACCATAAATTTCGAAAATGGAATTTATTCCAAAGGAAATAAGTAAAAAATATAAGTTTATAGAAAGCGTAATTTATTCCTCTCCTCAGAATAAATTTTTCCAATTCATTTTCTCTTTCCTGTTGAAGCATCTTCTGCGTTTTTGTAAACGGGAGAAAAATTTATGAGGAAGGCGTTGTTCGGGCATAATTGTGCCAATCAGAATCTAGATCTGCATTCTTTGCAGGTGGGCGAAATGCAAAAGGACATTTTTAAAAGAACACACACTCTCTTACACAAATACAAGTTGACCATCCTCCGTCATTTTCTTACAAACCCTTAGGTTCCTCACTTTCCCTTAGGTGCATCCCATTATCTCTTCAGATCCGTATAATTCTCGTCTTTGGAATTATTTCGAGATGCAAGGGAGCAACCCACCCTCAAGCCGCCACCTTCCGTCTTTCAGCAACCCCTTTGCCGCCCCTTCAACCTCCTTCCCACTCTAGTTTGATACTCTTGAATTCTCCTTCACCCCTATTACTCTCGCACTTGCGCATACCATTCGCTAGATTCAGCTTCTCACTCTATTTCTCCAACTCTCTTTTTCCTCTTCGAATTTACTGGCAGCCGAGCTGTCGCTGTTGTTGTTACCGGCCTCGGAAATTGCCGGCAAGTTTCTCTCGCGGTTCGCTGTTGAAATTCGACCAATTAAATAGCCGGAAACCTCTCACTTCCAAGGGTTTATATTTAAGCAATTTGAGAATATTAAGGAGACAATCTTAAGTTGATAGTCAATTCATAAATCCGTATATATTGTATATTGAATAAATTCCGACAAATTCAATGATTTTGAAATAACATAAATTTGAAATGGTTCTAAATTATTAGTCCATGTTTGAATATTCGGTATATACATCACATATATGTTGGTTCTGTTTACCCGAAGCTTCCACGCTTTGTCGATTCAAGCTCCTTGCAACTAGTTGCCGGAAATTAATTTCAGTTTAATTAAAACTAAATGAAGATATACTCCGGAAAGTGCAAATTTCAGAGATCTTGTTGTTTTTAGAAAATTTCAGAACGTTTGATTTAGTAAAGATACATAGTATCTGTAAATCGCGCCTGTATTTTAAAACATAAGTCAAAACTCCAAGTGGAAAATTATTGTACGAAACGAGAGAGATTTCGGTTATAATCTGCCAGGAATATGCAAACCTCATTGTCGCAACCTACGGCATTGTCATGTAAAGGTTACAAATATAATTTTGAATGCTGAAGTTGAGGTCGCGCTATTATTTCCCTACAAAGCAAGTCCGGCTTTAGCATGACGACGAGGTGATAAAGGTACAGTTTCGCTGGATCGCTATTTCCATTCAATTATTGTTGGAGGAAGAGATATGATGAAAATTTCTCAAACTCTAGAGTAGTCCATACTGTTGTAATTACTCAGGATCTGCATAATTACATTTTAATAGAATCTATAAGCTCTACTAGGAGTGAGAATGCATGAAATTATGTTAAGTTAAAGACGTTATAATAAATATTGACATACCGATCCTTATAACTGGTGGCAGAGACATGGCAGTGGTGACCAGAATAACGATAACGACAAACAGTAGGGCCATTGTGTCCTAAAGCTAACGTCACTTTCGCGCACTATTGCACACTCTGGACTATGACATTGTTCCAGACTTGATCGAACCGATTTGAAAAGAAATCACCAATTTAACTAATCGAACTGCGAAAATACCCGTTATCGTTTTGATCAACGATAGTTTAACACCGCAACGGACGCCCCTTCTCCCTCGTCCATCGTGTCCTCTGCAAAGAAGGCTGTCCCAAATCATCCGAATGTTTATCTGAAAACACAAGAAAACACCTACTGTAACAATATTTTTCAATGGGGTTCTCAAAGGTTTTTTTTTTATCAATGGTTTGGAAAACCAAGATAGAAAAACATGATGATAGTGATGTATCACAATACAGTTATTAATTAAAGTAATTAACTAGAAATTAAAATAATTTGTCACTATTATTCACTTATAAAGTTTGTATATATAAACAGTGAAGCCGAAATTGCTGCATTTATATTAAATAAACGTACTTTTAACAAGCTTCAATTTGTAGCATGCACTGACAATGAGCACGCACAACATAAAAGCAGAATAAATATGAAAATTGCTTTACTCCGTGAAAACCTTCAAAAGTTGGTACCTAAGTAACTTAAGTTCCTTTCAGATGGAAAAAACGTAGTGCAGAAAGAATGTTGAATTTATTATTCAATGTAATTTTCCTTGCGAAGCTACCGTTAGGTTTTAGATAAATAAAAAAACTACTATAGGAGCGCATTAAAGATAAATTATACTTTGAAAAGGAAAGTTTAGTTCGATGCGGGCATCCGTATTATAGTTTCCCCAGTGGCTGCCTCAATTATTTATTTATATATATATATATATATAT
>UCOK01012608.1:0-27939 GCA_900474325.1 Synergus umbraculus
TTTTGGCCTCTGTACAACATATGATACATACCCCGCAAGTCGAAAAACATTAAAAATGATTTTTTCTTATATCTGGGGTATGTATCATATGTTGTACAGAGGCCAAAAATTGCACACTTGTTTTCGTTACAAATGCGTCAATATAAGTGCGCAATTCCTCGTAATTAACGTCCCTCCGCAAGTCGAAAAACATTAAAAATGGTTTTTTCTTATATCTGGGGATTGTATCATATGTTGTACAGAGGCCAAAAATTGCACACCTTAAATTGTATACCTTAAAAGTGGCAGAGTTTTATATTTTAAGTGGAAAATGCATCGTCAAATTCTTTATGCATGGTATTGTGGTTAGTAAAGGAAAAACAATTGAACTTAAAAATTCGTCTGAAAAGTCTAGACGTATGAAACTTCAACCCAATATTTTTTTATCATATTCCAGGAATATTTTAAAGCAGAGCTTGGTTATTTCCTCTCTATTATATTTTGATGCAGAAGCTTTATACTTTTTCATAGTTTATACTTTTTCATATTTTATAATTTTTGCAGACATATTTTTCATAGATGTATTTTTCTTAATCAAATATTGATATTCGCACGATGCAAACAAATATAAACCCCCGGGTGAGTGTAAAACATCTCGAAGAAAGGAGTTTATAACTTAGGAAGAAGAAGAGTACAATATGAGGTCATAGAATGTTAAATTTAATGCTCAGTGAAGATAATAGCGACGCCTTCCTTTTGTACTCGCTGCTTGAGTTGGCACTTGTACTCTCGTCCAACTGCCCACGGCATCACCAACCCTCAAACCACCCTCTACTTGATGATCCGGTACTCGTGCACTCGCGTAACATATGCGACTTCGTGTTATCTTTTCCTCTCAACAATAATATTACTCTGCCGCCGCGTACATTCTTCCTTTCTTCATGTAACTGGCTCAAAAAACCTAGCTCTTAACTACCTTCCTCTTTCGTTTTTTTTTTTCATTCTACCCCGTATCTTACATTTAATAATTTAATTCTGAATTAAATTATTAAATTTAGGTGTGTCTACTTCATGGGAATTTAAGGAAAGCCGGAAATTATTAGGGAATTAGAAAAATTTGGGAAAATCGACATATTCGCTAAAATTGATTGAAATATCTCAAAATCCTTTAAATTTTTTAAAATCCAGTAAAATTGCGTGAGAATTTTTTAATTCTTGTTTTAATTTCTTGAAACCTCTTCAACTTCTTTAAAATCATTGAAAATCTCTGGATATTTCCTGAAATCACTTATAAAATCTCTTAAAACTCTTCAAATCTCTTCAAATCTCTTTAAATCCCTGATTAAAATGTATTGAAATCTTTTAAAAATCCTGAAACTCTTTTTAAATCCATTTCCCACCTTACTTAAAATTGAAATTCTTCAAAATTAATTTAAAAAAAAATGAAAAATATATTTTTTAAATAAATTCTAATATTGTAATGGAGCTAAGTACGCATGTCGCTTCTCACCATACATTATATGCGTGATTCTATTTATAAGCGGGAAAAATACGGGAATTTTCCGGGAATTTCATGTGAAAAATTTAGTAGACACTCTGATTTAGGAAGATCAAAAAGTGCAAACGATAGTAAAACAGACACGTAAAGTACCCCAAATAGTAAAGACAAGGGTATTGTAATCCCATGTAGCGTGTCGGGGAAAACTTTCAGGCAAAACGGATTATCAAGGGTGATAGAAGGAGAAAGAGGAAGGTAGTGAGGTGGATGTAGGAGAATGGAAGCCAAACCGTTAGAACTCCATTTCACTTTAGTATTATAATTCCATTTTTCCCGACTACAAATAAACGCTTCACTGGTCACGTCTATCGTGTTATCCAGGAACGAAAGAAAGTTTCGCCGATCTTCTTCGCCCACCTTCTTCCTTTGGTGGTTTCTCCTTCGCCTTTTACTTGAAATCTTTTCTCTTTATTTGAACCTTTCCTCTGGTCGGATTCCATTACGCTTCCTTCTTGTTCCAGATTAATAACATCATATAGTTATTAGATAGAGTGATCGAACTTCGATAATCCAGGCTTCCACGGAAACTCACTTAATCTCACAATAAGCTTGTCCTTTGTCAGTTTCCAAAATCGCGGCCCTTGTTTTCAAACTAGTTTCGTGATGGCTAATGCAAAGTGCAATCTTCAAACAATAACATTTTAACAACACCAAGCACTCTCATTTTAATCGGAGAATTAAGAGAATTTATAGGATTTACACAACATACGAGCTTAATGTAATTGCAAGCTCTCGAATGATGAAAGATGAAATCTTTATGAAATTTTTTATAATTGGTCTCAGTGTAGATGAATTAGAAAATGATAAGAAAATATTAAAATACAAGTCTAAAGTACATGTCTACTGATAAGAAAATTAAAAAACCATACCTTTTCAGTTCAAGTTAAAGTAAAAGAATAAAATAGTAAAATATAGTCATCTCCTGAACGTAAAAACATTTTACGACTACCTAATGCGCAGGCGTTTTGTATAACGATGTCAGCGGTTCAGTTTCTGTTTTCTTCAGGTATCTTTATGACCTATCTTTAGTACTACTCCAGAAACTGAAGTTGCTGAGATGACAATCGAAATAGGACACATTTCATTTCTTGCATTAAGAAATGCTCTCATAATTTATTATGAATGTGTTTTTCAATTTGGATACACATTTTTTATATGTCATAATTATAATATTCATTAAAGTTTCATATTGTTCGATGATACACAATATTACTCATTCCGATTGAGTGTGATTCATCACCAATCACTATAGCTTGTCACCCTCAGCGTATCGTGTTAAGAGGCTTGCGCTCTTGATAAACATTGTGAGTATGTCGCATCTGTCACGATAGTGACAAGAAAGGGTATGACTGATGGTACAGAAAAAACGTTCAATAAGCAAAGCGGGAGATGGATTGAAGAGGGTGTTCAAGCACTTATGTGCCATTAACCCTCAATCAAATTATATGCACTTTCACCTTTCAAGTGTACCTTCAAATCAAAGAACATTTTAGACTTGAATTTTTGTATAAGGTACTGGAATTAAACAAGAGAAGGAAATATGAATTAGCTTTTATACAAACTCTCAATTTGAAAATAGAGTTAGTGTCAGAAACTATTTTAAAAAAATATTAATAAATATTTTAACTGTAGCATATTATAAGTGCAGTCTTTGCTGGTACAGAAACGTCAATCAAAATGAAAAATAAAATTTGTATCGCGTGTATGTAAGTACAGGACATGGTTTGAGACGACAAGTAGGATCCTATTTGTTATTCCAGGTGCATATCGGTTTCTCGAGTAAAGATCAGGATAAGCATGACAGTTCTCACTACAGGAAACCCAGCAGCTGTACTAACGCTTATATGTACGTAAATCATATTATACACTCAATGACATTCAGTACCGCCTTGAGGGGCGAGGGGGGGGGGGGGATGATGAGCAGATTTCATACATTTTCTATTAGTTTTTCTTATGTATAGAATAAAATCAAAATTTTTTAGCGATTTATATAAACTGCGCATTAATCATGATCAGTTTCCGTCATAAATTGACGAAACATTGATATAAAATTGTAAAAATAATTTCTAAAATTGAGGAAAAATCACAAATATCCAATTTTATTAATTTTTTTTAAGTCTCTTTAAATTTTATGAACTTGCTGTAAAATTTTCTTTAATTATTGAAAGTCTCTTGCAGACTGTTAAATGATTCCAAAATTCCTGAAAGCTTCTGAAATCGCTTAAAATCATTTTGTGTTCACTGAGAATCTCGAAAATCTAAACAATCTAAATTTCAAAATCTTAAGTTTATTCTAAAATAAAAATAATACGCACTTCTTATATAAACCAAATTTTAGTTTTGATTTACTTGAAACTTTAGATTTAAATTTTTGAATGGGTCAGTTTCCCTTCGAGAGACATACATAAACATACATAATACATATAAACACATAGTCATACATATAAATACATATACATACATATAAATAAATATACATGTACTCCTGTTATATATGTAAGTTAGAAGGCTCCTTCAATTTGAAAGTGGTAGTTTCATGCATTTACTGCCGATATGAGCAGTTTCCAAGTGTCAGTGAGAACCCAGAAGGGAATTTACTAAAACGAGGGAGAGAGAGCGAGAGAAGGAATGAAAGGGGTGAAAGGAGAACATAGTAGAGATGGAAACGTCTAATGTCTTATGACTGGGTCTCATTGAAATGCGAACAAGCACAGGGTGAGTATCTACTTGGATTAGAATACATATCCTATCCTACGTGTCAACCCCTTCTCTACTTCCATTTCGATGCGACGGTTTCGCAAGAATTAAATTAATTACACTCGAGTGAGATGCACGTTATCATGCACTAAATTTTGTGCACAATTGCAAAAAATTAAGTGAAAACAGCGAAGTAATTTCATAACGAAATTACTTTTCTGCAAAAAAAGGAAAAAGGGTTTGGAAAATGTTTTGTGTTCCTACACTGTAAAAATTTGTGGAAATTCTTGTTATCATATAGTAGGAAATATTTTCAAAACAGGTGGACAACATTTTATTCCAAGGAAATTGGTAATTGTTCCAGGAATGCAAATTTTTCATATATATGGATAATTTCTCAAAATTTAGGTTTATCCGAAAGGTTTTCCGAAAATGTAGGAAATTTTTCCAACCTTTATGGAGAAATTCTTGCAAAAATTTTTTACAGTGTAATTATTCTGTTTTCTTAAGATTGAAGAAAAGCCTGGTAGCTTTGAAAAGTATAAGCGAAATAAAGAAAATAATATCTCTGGTTGCATTGCTCAAAGAGTTTTAAAAGCTAATTGACAAGTTTTCATTTCATTTTACGTAATCTTGGAATATACTCATAAAGCAGAAAACTGAAGACGATAATTACTACCTTTTCTTTTGATTGTGAGTTCAAGAGGTATCGGGAATTCAATTTCATCTGTTATAATGACATCATTACAGTTTTAAATGTACATTGTTACTTAAAAGTCTACTGAGCACAGATGTTGTTTTAATGCTCGTCTTAATTAACGGCGTAAACTTATGTTAAAAGTTACATTTTGGTTAAAGGGGGAAAATTTGTAAATAAATATTGATACTCGCTTCCAAAATTATGGCCAGTATTGTTTAAATTACAATATGGTTTGAGTGATTTTTAAAAATTTTGAAAAGTTTATGTAACAAATTTATTTAGTGATGTATTGATATTTATTAAGGTGTTAAAAATGTTTATTGGCATTTTGAAAAGTTTCATAGCTGTTCATCTGTGCCGATTTACGACAATAAATTATCGAAAAGGAATCTAAACTTCCTATTGCTTGGAGGAAGTTTTACGTCTTCCATAAAGCTCGAAAATATCTGCATCTTCTCAGATATCCTTCCGCGATTTATCGCTTTCGACGCAGAGGGTCGTCGTGATTCAGTTCGTGTATGATTGGCACCAGGTGGATGAGATCGTCCTCAGGAGATGAGGACCTGGACAAGAGAGTGAAAACTTCGGTGATCAAACGCAGTCTCCAATTTTTCGACGACATAAACTTGTGTCCTTACTTGCGCTGTCAGCAAACATGTAGAAAAGCTTATAACTTTCCGAAAAGATATGGATTACTTTGAAAAAGAAAAAAAAGAGATTGGAAAAATAAATTCCTCAGTAAATTGAATTCAATAAAGATCTCCCAAATCAGTAAAATCCAGATTTTGAAAAATTTACAAGCAGTCTAGAAGATACTACATTTCTTACAACTTTTCATACTTTCACAATTCTCCAATTTCTTAAATTCAGTTTCAATTAAACAATAATATCTTTTTTCAGTGCAATGAATTTTTCAATGCATTTATTTTTCAGATGTTACCTTATATTTCGAAAATATCGAAAACGTTAATAATTATATATAAAAATGGTAATTACATTACAGTTATTTATATAGTATAATTAATAATATATTATACTATAATTAATTACAGTATAAATACAATTTTCTTGTGTAATTATTAATTATATTGAATGTAATTACAATTTCTTTGATATATAATTAGTAATTGAAAATGGATAATGTTACGTCGTAACAATTTCTTCTTAAAAATGAAAGTAGCAGTCTCATTATGGAAAGAATAATCCACAGTAAAGGGAATTTCCCAGTTTATACCTTGAGAGTAAGAGTTTTCTTAGGCGCATGAAAGAGAAGCAAATTTAGTTATTTTGGCATTTTTTACTGTAATAAAATTTAAAGTATTCATTATAGTGAAGGTGAGAATTTATTACTTAAGCTGTATTGGAAATAGCATAGGTCTAATCGCTTGACCCTGGCACGAAGGGATCGAGATCTTAATTACAGTCACAGCTCTGTAAAATCTGGGACTAATCTGTAGTATAAAAATTTGTCTACCTAAAAGTAGTAAGTGTTTCAATATGCAACTGTAAGCTTCAAGCGTGGGTCTCCCCACTTCACATTTTTATAAAATCGTACCTGGCTATGGTTTTTCTGTAATAACAAAACTTCAGTTACTTAGATTCCTGTTCATTTTTTTGTGACACCAAGTCTCCTCACAACAAAACAGATAATGAACCATTTTTGCAACCCTGGCTATCACTTTTTAATGATAGTATAATATCCAGCAGAAAATATGGAAACATATTTATTTAGATGTTTTCAGATTTCATAAATTATTATGCAAGATTATGTTATTTCTCTTTTTGTAATTGCGGATTAGTATCCATATCGGCAAATCTCTTCATGCGAATGACTAAATAAAAAGTCCTGGTCAGGCATCTAGGATTGAAGGTCGATTAAGGTGACGAATGGAGGTGAGTGCATTTATTACTGTGTGCAGCGAACGACTAAACACCCCACATACGAGCTGGCAGGTGAAATCTGTGCCAAGTTACACAGGGCAGTGTGCTGAGAAAGGGCGTTTCGCCCTGTAATTCGTGGTAAGTTTATATACGTGCTATACGTAATAGCGGTTGCTATTACGAGTTAGTCGCGTTATAAGAGTCGATGGCGTGACTGAAACGTTTCAGATCTCGCTCATGGCTTTGGGTACCCGTGGAAAAAGGTTTCCGTTCTCTCTAACCATATTCAACCATTGCAAATAATAAGTCAATTATATATGCACTTGGAAAAAATTAAATGCTTCCACTTCTATTCTCCGCCTTTTCAGATTGCGTCTAGATTCTTTTTCCAATATTCTGCGGGACAAATTCCATCACGTATTTGATTTATTTCTCAATAGGGATATAGGTGTCGTTTAAGAAAATTTAATTAAAATTGAACGAAGAATGAATATAAAGCGTAAATAAGATTAAAGTATTTTATGTTGGGAGAGAACAATGTTTCACACACGAAAAAAACTACAAATATCAATTTTTCCTAAACTGCGTTGTAATTTAGGGACGAATGTGTCATATTGAGAATTTTTAATACATATTGCGAATTTTAAATTTTAGAAATAATATAGGAAATTTTAAGATAGATTGTTTTAAAGTTGAAAATTTTTTGCTGGGATTCTGATGGGGACCTGGACAGTTTTTCCGAGTTCTAGTATGGTCCTGATCTGGAAAACTGGCAAGGACGAAGAGAGAAAACCTTATCAAGATTAAAAAATCTATTCTGGATTAATTATTTGCATTTTATTTGAATATTTGATTACTTAACTAGATAGTTTTCTGAGAAAGTATTTTTAATTTTCTGTTATACAGTCTGTCAATTGATTTTAAGGAACATAAAGCGATGTCAAAAGATTTTCAGGGGAATTTCAAGATTTTTAAAAAACTATAATAAAAGACTAAAGCGATTTCAATTGAAAACAGAAATCCCAACCAGGGCTTTTTCAGATCTAATTTTTAATAAATGAGACAATTTCTAGAAGAGTATCCTATATTTTTTGTAAAATTTAGTACTTTTACAAGTAAAAATTCTCAATATAACACGTTTGTCCCTAAATTCAACTCCCGGAAAACTAGTTACAACATTCGATTTAGTTTAAATTGAAATTAGATAATAATTCAGTCTTTAGTCGAATAAATCAAGATGAGAGATGCTGTTTCAGGTAATACATTTGCCAAAGCAAAGCATAAATTATAAACATGAATTTTAAATCAAGGAAGGTAATTTTCACCCGGTAATCTCCGCACTTGGTTTAATGTACACAGCATATCAACTTTCTAACATTCTGGTAGTACCGCGGTAGTGGTTGGGCGACGGTTAGATCGGAAGTTGCCATACGTCGTACCTATTACCGTGCATCGCAGCATATATATATATATATATATATATATCGTACCGTGGTTGCTTGCAAAAGCAGGAAGGCGCCACAGACTCAGGATATATTTATGAGCAGTAATTATTTATTGGTTCCTTTGACTTTGGCGCGAGCGGAGTCGAAAGGTGGGAAATGGAAGAGTGGAGGAAAGGGAAAGGTCCAGGATGGACGCAACCAACCTTCTGCATTATGGATCAAACGGCTACGAGGAACTGAGCAAAGGTGTTTCTTCTCAACAGCGAAATTCAGGATCGTACACTTTTTCTTTACAAGTAACGTGCAAGCTAGAGGAAAAACAGGTTTTTCGTCTAGCCTTGGTAAAAAATATACCGGAAGTCCGGTACTTTGCATTACATTCACGATTGGTCGAATACTAAGGATGCGGGCATGTTTTTCACGATTTTCTATATACTTATTGATTTATGGTTTATTCTGTAACTTATAAAATATTCTCTTCTAGAGAATATTCTCGGAGGAAAGCTATACACTTCTAAGACTAATATTTAAAGAAGGAAGAAGTAACTTTCTGATAAGATCTAAAGCAATCAAACGAAGGTAGATAGAAATTCTGGGAATGGAGTGAATGACAGCATTCGGGAATAACTTTGCACTTAATTTAGAAATCGATCTTCAGTAAATACAAATTTCTAGCGCTGCGTCATTAGGTCAGGATGGAAATTCTGCGAATATACATTATACATCATGCAGTCATACATATATATGCGGTACCATCAACACTTGAAATTGGATACTATATAGCAGGAAATACTGATTATTATGCCATTAGAGCAGGTTGGAATAGAAAGAGGCTTTTGAGATCACTATGGAAAGCTTGGAAGTAAATTTCATGGCTAACAATAAGTCCCGAGGCGTACAACAATTAAGCTGCGGAGGACTGCCGAACGATAACTCGAGCAGAAAATTATATCCTAAGAAAGGACCTCAGAAAAGACTCTCTAGGAAAAAGAAGCAGAGGACTACTTCAGAGACGGATCCTCGGATATTGAATCTTTTAACAGCAATTTTTTATTACTTCCCCTTTTTATAAAACGCCGGATTCGCAATTAATTTCATCGGTGAATTCCGGATCTGATAATTACGTGCAATTATACGCAAATATTTTATAAAAGTCATTACATTCATTTTTGTAAATAGCTGATTGGAATTTTACAATTATGTATAACTACAACTTCAATTCATTCAAAAAACACGATTTTTTTAGAATGAAATTTTTCTATAATAATTATTATAAAATAGTTATGGAAGTTTATGGGTGTTAATCCATTTTGAAATAAAACTTAGTTTCTTGCTTACATCACTTAAAAGACATGAATACATTGAAATAAACAACTTAGTTTACAATCATCTAAAGTTCTCCGACTTGTAAATTGGAACATCTACAATCCGGTTTGTGATTTATGAACGAATAAAAATATTTATTAAAAACGCAATATAAATGAAGAAATTGTGACAGCAATTAAAGAAGAAAAACGAGCCTTTCATATTCTTGAAGAAGTCATAAAAGATCTATATAAATATTAAAGAACCACATGTTTTAACATTTCGAATAAAAATATGATTTTTAATTGTTTCCGTTCCCAAGAAAAAGTCTCAATTTTCAAGTTTTGTATTTCGAAAAACCTCTTAGAATTTTACGCATCTGGTTTTTATCACCATAAATTAAGGACTTCTTATGCTTCTCCGCACCCATTAGGAACACATACCATTCACTCTGAGAAGTAATGAAAGGGACGGGCAAGGAACAAGGACTCCAGTATCTTGCGTCGAATGTGCTTGTTCATTTGAAGAGGGAAAACGATTTTATGACCCTCTTACATTCGCCACTCTTTTCTGGACTTGGGCTTCACTCTACGACCCATCAGTAAAAGTGTCGCGTCGTAAAAAAAGTCTTACAAATGGGTGTTAAGCTAGTCAAAGGCAATGCACTGGGTAACGTGCTAACCAACACAGAACAGAGAGAGAAAGAGAGAGAAAGATGAGAGAGTATAAGAGGAAAAGTGGCCAGAATGAGAGGTGCGACGAAATAATGTGAACACTGAACATCACTCCTGCTTGTTACAGTGAAGCCTAGGGCAAAATTCGACGAGTGAACGTTGCCTTCGAATCGGATTATCATGGCTTTGGGTGCTAAAAGAGAATAAAAAAAAATCTCGTTTTTTGTTCACCGACAAAATTGAAATAAGGCTACTAATGGAATATATTGCAAATCTTTATAATAGGAAAAAAAAGCTAAAAATGATTATTGTATTTGCAGAATAATCTGTCAAATTATCGAGAAGAAATTTGTCTTTCTTGTTCGCTCTTAAACGCAATTTTCGCACTTTCAGAAATATTCTGTGACTCAGAGAGTAACAGAAAAAAAATTTTGGAAATAAACTATGATGGAAAAAAACATTGGCATCCTGTCAGGTTTGACAGAGAAATGCCGCCTCGCCGGTTCTGTCATAAAAGTTACAAGCGTTATATTATGTGTTAAATCAAATTTGTTTCGCTTCTAATGTGAACCGAGACGAACCTGGATAATACATGAGAATAAAAGAACGTGATATTCCTGCATGAACTATATTTGATTCCAATTTGATATTGAATGAAATGAGATATACGCTAAACATACAGTACAGGTCAAAAGTTTGAATACACCTGTTTTTCGATGAATCGTTTGAGTTTTCTTTTTAATTTCATCAATGATTACATTTTTTATTTTATGTAAGTTAAAAGCTATCAAAATTCTGATTTTTTCATTATCTCCTTAAAAACTTGACTTCTTTCTGCCTTTTTAAAGTAATAAAATGCTATATAAATTATAAGTATATCAAATATATTCGAACCAGCAAAAAGTAAAATAATATGTGAGTGAGTTTGAAATAGTTCGAACTTTATCAGCTCCTAAAAATATTTTTATAATCTAATAAAGATCGTATTTGATTAAAAAAAAAAAACTTTAGGCACTTAATCTTTTTAATTCAGTCCATGGGATGAAACTTAAGTGCATTTCTATTGCTTTTCCCGTGCAATTGAAATCTTGGCACGGGAGATCGGAAGTATTCTCTTCTCTTGAGTGTCGAAAGCACGAATGAGAGAATCGTCGCACGATAATCTGCCCTTAATAGTGATGGTAGGATCTATGACTAGATGGAAGCTCCCCATTCAGCCTCTTTCATTCTTTTCCTTTTTATTCCTACGTGCTCGGACTTCCAAGTTGAATGCATTAAGTCCTGAATTTTGTATGGTCGAAAAGAAATCAGGCTGAATGGTATGCGTACATGAGTCTGACACTGATGCTGTGATATGTGATGTTTGGAGATGAAAAGGGGCGGAGAACTTTCGCAAAACAGGTGTCAATAACCTGACAATCGCTTCAAATCGATCATTCCACGAACCGTTTTTCAATACAGGATTTTAACACGTATGACATCTAGATTTTATCTTTCCAGTAACATATAATTTTAATTAGAGATTTTAAATGTTAAGAAACTTCAAATGATTTTTAGGAATTCTAGGATTAATTATTTTGAATGTTTTTGTGAATTTTTAAGGATTTTCAAGAGGTTTTCAAGAGGTTTCCAAGAATTGTAGGAAATTTTAACGAATTTTAAGGAATTTCGAAAATTTTTGTGAATTTTTAAAGGACGAGGGGCAAACCAAAGCGCACATAAACTCTAATTGCATTTTTTCGAATGCAAATTTCGAAGGAACAAATTAATACACGATAAACAGAAATTTATTGATTGATCTAATCAATGTTGTCATGAAGGCAGTAAAATTAAATTGGACAGCAGGGTTGTAAAAATTGATGTCAAGTAAGTGCGAAATAGCCTTTGGCTCCTTCAAGCAAGCGTGATAATGTGTACTAAAATTACACTCATTCCACACATAATTAATGCCTCTTTGGTCCAGACGCGCATGATCGCCGAATATCTGGAATAATTTGACTCCTCGATCGTGGCCTTGAAAACCAGTTCTTCAGTGCAAGGTGCTCTAAACGTTGAAAGATTGAAAGAAGAAAATAAAAAAAGAGTATCAAGACCTTCGTTATTTACGCCCGAAAGATTCACTGCTAATGGCCCTAATTGCGTACACTGTCGAATGAACGGTAGCCTTTGTAGATCTCTAATAAGTCTTCTCTCCTTTCAAATTTTATTGAACCAACTCTTTGATGAGGTGCTTAACTTAGAACCAGTTTCATTGAAAATATAATTTAAGTGTCACCCGTTAATTGGAATATTACACGTTTTAATTGAACGGATGGGAATAATTAGCTCTTCTGATGTCAAAGAAACTAGTGAAGATGATAACGCAATTATGGTTCATATAAAAGTTCGAATTTTCGTGCAAGTTTGAAACACAACGTTTCACAGTCATTAATTTTAATTAATTTCAGTGTTTATTGAGAAGATATTCTCAAAATCAACCTTTCTTCTCTACATAAAATATACTTAAGCACAAAAAATGGTATTCTGATTTTTTAAATGCTAGTATCTTATAATAAACATAAAAATTAAATAAATAACAGGATAAATTCAAGTTTACTTTGATTGCCTATCAAGATTGCGAAAAATCGTTACACAATCGCCGCGATTAAAGGTCGTTCTTGTGATTGCTCAGCGAAATTTCACAGATAGATCATTAGTTACTATAGAAAATGGCTTCACGATAAAGCGACGAAAAAGAACTATTATTCTATATCTAAGAAAAGATTTGAAACAAAGATCACGATTCGCCAGGTGATTTGGATTAGATCATAGATTCTGTGTTGCAGATGAAGATTAACGATACTGTGTATTAAAATAAGAGATCTGCATCGTGATTGCAGAGGCATGGTGGAATTTTTTCCTATCCGCATATCCAGGGTGAATACAATTATGCTCGTAACATGCTAGGCAAGGCTATACTATATAATGACTATAATGATTCAGGTTCGCGTCGAGATTATACGGCGTCGATCTTTCCGAGTTTGCGCATACCCTGATTTTAGAATTCAACTCGATTATATCAGAATTCGAATCTTTCTATATCGTACACTGTAAAAAAAACTTCAATTACTTTAGTTGAAGTTTTTTACAATTACCCTAGCTGAATGAATATTCAATCAAAAGTAGTTGAATTTTCAACAAAATAGTTGAATTTTCAATCAAAATTAGTTGGATTTTCAACAAAATAGTTGAATTTTCAATATATTTCTAACAGTGTATTAAAAATACAAAAATCGTATATTTTGACACACTTTTTGAAAAATTCATCGTTTTTTATCAGTGAATGTATTTTGCATTAAATCAGGGTGTCTACTGAATACCTATGAAATTCCCGGACTATTCTCGCATTTTTTCATGTGTATTTTGTCCATTTGCAATATTAAAATCCTATCTTTAAAAAGTGGTGTTACGAAATGTCTCGAAAATCTCGCACACTTTGTTGTTGCAAACCTGATTGGTTTTTGAATGACTTGAAGCTAGAAGAAGAAAAACAAACTAATGGTGCAAAAAAATGTCAGGAAAACCTTCGAAATACATTAAAATCCGTTAAAGTTTCTTCAAACTACCAAAAACCTATTGAAATCCCTTAAAAATCCACAAAAACGATTAAAATTATAAATTTCTTGAAATCCAAGTTAAAACTCGTAAAAAGCTCATCAGAACTAATGCACATGAAATCTTTACGTATTTTAAGAAATTTTAAAATTTTCAGAAATTTTGATTTTTTAAGGAATTTTAATGTTTCTCATGGAGTTTTAAAGGATTGCACGAGATTTTTTATTGTTTTTTTTTTAATTTTGTGGAATTTTGAAAAGTTTTGAAAAATTTTAAAAGATTTTTGTATATTTTAAGGGATTTTAAAGTTTTTCGTTACATTATAGAGGATTTTAAGAAACTTGGAAGAAATTTTAAGGAATTATAAATATTTTCGTGGAATTTTGAAAGTCTTATAAGAATTTAAAAAATTTTGATTTTTAAAAGTAATTTCAAAGGATTTTAAGAGGTTGTTAGGAATTTTAAGTGATTACAAGAGATTTGTATAATATTTAAAAGATTTAGTTGAATTTTAAAAAAACTTTAAGAGATTTTTAAAGAAGTTTAGGGAATTCAAAGAATTTTAAGGAATTTTAAAGGATTTTACAAATTTTTTATGATGTTCTTTTGAATGAACAAACTTTCATTGCTTTTTTAATGACTTGAAGTTGTAAGAAAATAAATAAATAATCGTGCGCGTAACGCACGTATTGGTCTGCTAGTTTATTTAAAAAATGGAATTTTTATTTTTTTATTAATTTTGAAGAATTTCAATTTCAGTAAGAAAAAAGTAAAAGCTTTAAGATTTTTCAAGGGATTTCAAGACATTTAAGAAAAATGAAAAAATTTGAAGAATCTTTTAGAGATTTTAAGGCATTTTAGAAAAGCTACAGGATTTTAAGAAATTTCAATCAATTTTAACGAATTTCGAGAAATTTCGAAAGATTTTAAATGATTTTACAGAATTTTAAGAGATTTCTAAAAATTCATAAAAATGTTACACCGTTTCTAGGAATTCAAAAGATTTTAAGGAATAACTAGGAATTTGACGCGATTTTAAAGGATTTGAAAAATAATTCAATAGAGTTTTTCAACCCGAAAATCCACTTCCCGCTTCAAAAATAAAATCAAGTTCCATTCCCAGAGCTTTTCGAATTCTTTTTAATTCCCGGTCAATTCCCGCACATTAGACGCTACTTAATCTAATCATAAATCTTATTCGTCAACTTTTGTCATCGAATCTTCAAAAACCAGCTTATAACTGCAATTCTCAAAAGAATATATTTTCAACTTGAGAGAAATTGAATTTTTTCATTGATTGATACATTCTGCAAGTGCCACTTGCTCGATATCACTTACCGATATAGAATTTCACGTTTCGATTGGGAGCAGAAATATTTTTAATTCGACGAAAAAAAAAAGGAAAAATTATTTTTGCCTGGAATTATAAGATCACATGCGAACCGGTTTTCGTGATCAGTGTAAATTTCATGAGGCGTCGGTTGTAGTAACCGATAGCTCTGTCATGTCGTCTGCACATACAACGAAGGATGGATTGCTCGTTGTTCGAGTCTGCCATGGGAGTCAAGAGTTATGATTGATATCTCTTTGCTATTTGATACGCTTATGCGACTACCGGTTGTTACAAGCTGTCAATGCTTTGCTGCAGTGAAAAAGTTTCTTAATCAATCATTGAATGAATTAAAAATATATATTCTATTCGAAAAATTACCTCATTTGTCATAAAAATCGTGTAGTTTCGGAGAATTAGGCAAAAAACATCCTTTAAACTAAAAATATCTTCTCTTTGAGCATCTAAGTTAGGCGAAATCTTGTATCCGAGTTATTTTAAGTGTACCGTATACACAGCTGAAATGAGTCTGCACTTTTTCCCCTGGACCACCTGGAATTTGTTTATAATAACAACGACGCAAATACTGAGGAAATGAGAAACGGCCGAAGATAAAAAAAAGGACTAATGCGGTCGATCACTTGTTTATTATTGTAACTAAACTGTGACAGAGTTAAAAAGAATATACCGCTTGCTCTCATTGCATTTCTGTTATCTGTTCTTCTGTATTCATTCCTTTGTTTCTGTTCTGCTGCTCTTTGCAAACAGATGGATCTCTGAAGTCATTACAGATTACGTTCCAACGCTAACCACGCTTTGCTTCGTCTTCGACAAACGCTTGAGATAATAATCGGACTTCTCGTTCCACACGAAGCGAAAGTTAAACATAATCACTGCAAATGACTGGCGGTATATTATTTTTAAAGATCTATCAAATTCGTTCCAAAAAATAAAATGTATAGTGTAACAACATAATTATAGTTATTACGATAAGTAGGACACGGTTTTTGCTAAAATTACGTCAATTTTCAGTTCTTGTATCTACATTCTCTTGCTAATGATATTTCCCGACATTATACCCCACAAATCATTCAATTCTAGATTGAAATTGTCCTCTAAAATTAAGGAAGATTGTGAAGCGAACTTAGAGTGATTGCAACATACACAGGCTCTAAAATTATTGACTATTATGACGATAGAGATCTAGAATAAGTTGCATAGTCATACATAATTTCATACCGAGATTTCATCTTAGGTAAGGAAGTCTTAATTTGACTTGCTGCTATGGTTTAGTTTTTAGATCAAATTATTACGTCCACTTTCAGCTTTTTTTTTCTCCATATCGTTACAAGCATAAGAAATCCATTATAATGCCCGCGTAATTAATAATTATTCCTCTGTTCAAGAATCAATTGGAAGGACGTTAATTATTACGGATTAGTAGCGCTTCTTGTAAATCTGAGCATCATTCAACTCGACATCCACTTTCTTGATATTGGATACGGACTTTTTGCAGCGTATGGCTTTTTGCATTTAAGCTCTAAGTCCACATTGAATGAAAAAAATTAAAAGCTTGATTTGTTCACAAAGAGTCTATTTACACTTACAGCTCAAAAATGAGACTCTAATCATCGAAAATGTCAATATTTTTTTTTTCCTGACGGGAAAAAGTGGAAACGTGACATTCGTTGGTTGTCACTGGAAGAAAGTTAGCGAGGGGTACAAAAAGAATAAATTTTCGACTTTTTCAACAGGCCTCGAACGATCTTCTGAATTTATCTTGTTCTTGACATGAGTACACGCGCCCGTATGTTGCTCAGGTGCCTACTCGTATGGAACGGCATTCCATTTCTTCGCACTGCTCTTCCGAAGAAGCCAAGAATGTTAAGGGCTTAATTATACGAAGGAGGACTTTGAAGTGGACGTGCTCTCGAGACTTTTTTCCACCGATTCCCCATGCAGTAGCTGCGAGATTCGAAGAGCTGCTGAGAGCTTAATTATGAGGGGATTCTGGGTCCTTTATTTGTTTGATAAAGACTAACCATGCAAGTATATAACTGTAGCAATTTGCACCTTCTCCTGATTGGTGAAGATGAGAAAGAACAGCGAGTTGTGACAGAGACTTCACTAAAAATTATTCTCTTTACAGAGCTCTTATATTTGTGAACACTTGTAATATGACAGACGACTTCGAAATAAAACTAAAAAGCACTAACAGAATATATCATTATATATACACAGGCACCTCTTTACTATTAATAATTAGTTTTAAGATATAATATGAAAAGTTACATTTTCACAAAACAGTTTCTAAGTTCATTGTTAAACATTTTATTCCGACGAAACATTTCTTTCCGAAAAACCGCCACTCTGAAACTCGCTATATTATTCGGAAAAGTCCTCGTAAGTCGCCTCTTATCCGAGGAAAAATATGCGGCAATTATGAACCTAGTTATTCAAGATTTTCCGCAATTATGTGCACCATTATAGTTTAAGGGACTGCGAAAGTGTACTTTATTAATTTTATAAAGCCAGTAACACGCTTAAAGACCTGAGCTTTATCTCCATCCGGCAAAATAATAAAAGGTCGGAAAACAAGTAAAACGAGTTTAGTATCTCCATATCTATTTGAAGAAAGATTATTGCGGTCTTAGAAGAAAAATTGATGATGCTATTTACAACATTTAAAACGCTGGGCTTTTATTAATTCCAAGATAAACACCAATTCATTTAAAGGAGACTATAATGAATTACTAAAGTTCACAAAAACTTAATTTAACGAGCTAAACAGTGCGATTATTTTGTGGCCTTTTGTTAAAAAATTTTAGTATAATTTTGTGTAGTATTTGCGAACCTTTAGACTAAAATTTATTTAGAATTTATTAAAAATTTTTTAAAAAGACCCCATTTGGGGGGAGTTCAGAACAATATTTACATAGGAGTTTGACTGAAATTAATTTTTATCGATTAAAGTAAGTGAAAAATTGTGATATCGCTTTGCTTTTTAGATAGAAAAGCCATTTCTGTATTTATTTTCGGCATTTTGAAATTGCTTTTCTATCTAGAAAGCAAAGCGATATCACAATTTTTCACGTATTTTAATTTGAAAAAATTAATTTCATTCAAACTCCTTTTCATATAATGTTCTGATGTCCTCCATTGAACTACAGATTTCGACATTACCGATTGAATGTGACGTAATGTTAGACATCTCAATATAACAACATTTTTATTATTTTCCTTATTCGCGTTTATAAGTTTTATGGTTACAGTATATATATATATCCTCAAATAGTGCAACTTATTACAATAAAATCGCAATATTTTTTTACAGATACGTATAATGCGTTTTTTGACGATATGATATCACCAGAACAGTTAAAGTTGTCAAAATATTCCTATATTCCCTCGTTCGTTACCATCTATACGTTCAATAACTTCCTTGACACGGACACACTTTTTTTTGCGTGCAAAAATGACTCTGTAAATGTCTTGAAGTGATGATTATCATTATTTTATATTTATCTAAAACCGTGACGTGTTATTTAAAAAGACTTGAAACAGTGAGTGTGGAATTATATCAATAAAATTCGTCGTCAGTTTATGACTTCGACTTCTTTTACGAAACCATATAAACTGTATGTATACTTTAAAAGAAGTGAATACATTTCAAACAAGAATAAATAAAGATACGAAATAAAAACCTGAACATAAAAAAATCCCCACTTAGGTCTCGTCTCTGATCGTTTTCATAGAAGTTAAAAAATTAGAATTTCATCATTTGAACATTTAAAATGCAAGAAAAAGTATACTTTTATCTTTTAATTATTTGTGGAATTTGGTCTCAAGGAATTATTGGAACCTTCGCAGCTGAAATTAGTAAGTAAAATAATAAATATATATAAATTAAAAAGCCTATAAATGTTGGAAAATAATATTCTGAAAGACTAATTTATTCAATTCTTGCAGAAAAATCATCAGATTTTCACAATCGCCAAAAACGTGTCATTAGTTGCGTGCAGGGTGAAGACATACCAACCAAGATTATCGATGCTCCTTACATTGTGAATATTAGATATAATAAGCGCATTATTTGCGTAGGTAGTATTCTGTCGAAATACGTTGTCATCACTATTCCACAATGTGTTCTGTTCATAGCATCGCGCTATGAAGTTGTCTCTGGTATATCACGTTCAGATCATGGTACCCCTCGCAACATAATAGAAATTAGAAAACATTATGGTAGTCATGCATCCAGACCTACAGATGGTATTGCCTTGCTCACTGTTGATTCACCTTTCGTCTTTGGAACATTCACTTACTTTATAGAACTGCATACAGGACCTTTGTTTCCAGATACAGTTGGTGTGATTAGTGGTTGGGGTTACAACAACGGATCAGCTATTAAGTAAATTATCATTAATATATCGAATTGACAATATACATATAATATTTAACAGGTTTAATAAAATCGTTCTTCTCGATTTTAGTCATGGAACGAGCATCTTTAGAAAGCTTCGATCAATCAGCGTAAATATAATGCACCATCGGGATTGTGTAAATATATATCGTCCTTATAATATCGAGATTACCGATGAAGATGTTTGCACATTTGATCGGCGAAGACACTGTGGTCACACTGATGGAGGTGCACCTTTAGTTGTTGACGGCTACTTGGCTGGGCTTCACCTTTGGACTGGACCAAATAAACTTCAAAATGATCCTGCATATCCTGAGGTTTTTGTAATCCTGCAACATTTTTATTACAGTAATTGGATCAGGACAAACATCCATGAGATTGAAGCACAGTTCCGGAACCACCACAAATAATAGAACACCTATTTTAAGAAAGTATGGTTTAGAATTTAATTGTGTTTATATGTATATATGTATAAGAAAAGTACAGCAATCTGTATTGAATGAAGATTATTTGTGACATTTTATTATCACAAATACGGAAGCTTAAAGATGTCCCTAATTTTAGAGAGGGTTTGAGTAATATTGGGAGAGTCGACTGTAAGTAAAAATTTGTCTCACTCAAGTTTATGACTGCCTTTTTTTGCGAAATCATGTATAACTGTAATAAAACTTCAAACAAATATATATATATATATATATATATATTCCAAGAATAGATAAAAATTCAAATAAAGATACGATATAAAAAACAGACGATAAAAACTTGCTTAATTGTGTCTCATCTTTAGAGCAATGAGTTGAAAAATTAGAATTTCATCAGTTGAACAATTAAAATGCAAGAAAAAGTATACTTTTATCTTTTAATTCTTTGTGGAATTTGGTCTCAAGGAATCATTAGGACCTTCGCAGATGAAATTAGTAAGTAAAATTATATCCCGTGTTAATTTATCTGGAATAAAACTGATAAGCCTAACTGTTGGAAAATACTATTCTGAGGGACTAATTTCTTCAACATTCTTGCAGATAACTCATCAGATTTTCACGTCCGCGAAAAACGTGTCGTCAGTTACGTCTCGGGTGAAGACAAATCAACGGGGATTAATAAGGCACCTTACGTTGTGAATATTAGATATAATAGGCGTATTATTTGCGTAGGTAGTATTCTGTCGAAACACGTTGTCATCACCATTCCATTATGTGTTGATTTTGAAGCATCGTCCTATAAAGTTATCTCTGGTTCATCACGCTCAGATCATGGTAACAGTCATAACGTAACAGACATTAAAAAACACTATGGTAGTCATAGATCCAGATCTACAGATGGTGTTGCCTTGCTCACTGTTGCTCCATTCTTCATCTTTGGAACATACACTCACTTTATAGAATTGCATACAGGACCTTTGGTACCAAATACAGTTGGTCTTATTAGTGGTTGGGGTTACAATAGCGGACCAGCTGCTGGGTAAATTATAAAAAATATCAAGTTATCATATATCGAATACGTAACATATAATATTTAACAGGTCATGCATCACGATTACTAAAAATTTGTCTCCTCAATTTCAGTCATGGAACGAGAATACCTATAGCTCTACGAACAATCAGCGTAAAGATAATACCGCATCAGGAATGTGTACATAGATATCGACTTTATAATATGGAGATTACAGAAGAAGATCTTTGCACATATGATCCGCAAAGACACTGTGGTCACAATGATGGAGGTGCAGCTTTAGTTGTTGATAGTTACTTGGCTGGGCTTCACCTTTGGACTGGACCAGGTAGAGTTCAAAATTGTCGCGAATTTCCTGATGTTTTTGTATCCTTGCAACATCCTTACTTCCATCAATGGATCAGGACAAACGTCCAAGAGATTGAAGCACAGCTCCGGAACCATTAATAGAACATCTATTTTAAGAAAGAATGGTTTGTAATTTAATTGTGTTTATATATGTATACGAAAAGCACAGCAATCTGTAACAAATAAAAACCATTTGTAACATTTTATTATCACAAATACGCAGACTTAAAGATATCCCCAATTGATTCTCGAATTCAGTGGATTAATTTAATAAAGAATTTATTATAAATAACGCTGTATGATGCAGGAAAAATATACTGACGAGGAAAATAGTAATAAGTATTATACATTTTCTAATTGATAAAACCATTGTAAAAATATTGCAAAATTTAACGAAAACAAAGCGTCCCCTATGAAGAAGCAATAAACTAAACTGCGTATCTAGAAACTCGCGTGGATTATATTCTGAAATAACATTTGCTCATCAAAACGATAAGAGACTCCTTTCTGTTATCGACACTCTTGGAGAAATAGCACGACTGCAGCAATTTACACGTCCAGATCGGTGTTCTCTTTTATCTCGTTATCGCGATTGAAGCTCACGTCGTGTACCTTCCAGGATTTTGTCGATCGCCTAAAAGAAGCGATCATTCTTCCCGTTCTCGGGCAATAAGCAGAAACCAGTTCCTCTCAGCAGACGCGAAATTGCGTTTTACTTTTCTCAGACGACGGTGTGCTAATTAAAGCGATAATCGACAATCAAAATAATTAAAGGGCTCAGCGTGCCGTCACACATTTTTGCCCACAACTGATCAAACTGATTAAGTATTCCAAGTACTTGATGATAAAGTAGGTTGTTTTAAGTAGCCAATCATTAAATATTTCAAACGGTGAGTTTACTTTTGCTTTAGACGATGACATTTATTGATTTATTAATTGACAGTGGGAAATCCAATTAATCTCCGATGATTATTAGAGCAACAGTAAAAATCACAAGATTTCTATTGGGGGGGGGGGGGGGTGTATTTAAATAAATTAAATAATTGTTGAATTTTGTATCATCTTTTGCAAAGCATAAGATTTTCAAATTGTAGAATTAAACTTGGTAGAAGAGATTAATGTTTAACTTAAAAAGAAATAAGAAATGAAACTAAAAATTGGATTCGTGAATACTTATTTCAGAAAACTGAGAATTCCCAATTGCTACTTTATGTTTTCTTCTCTTTTATTCAATGCTCTTCTAATTTAACCAAACTGAGTTTATGTCTTGAAAAATAGTTTAATTTTTTTAAAGCGATAGAAAATGGAGATTTTATTCACTCCAGGTCTTAATTAGAAGTAAAATTTGCAAGACGTTTAAAAAATACAAAATCTTTACAAGGTCTGAACCAGATATCTCGGTTCTTTCAAGTTCGAAAGGAATAAAGAAACATATGTGAGGACTTCGTAAAGTTAACGAGGGCCATCTTTGGTGAGCACCATTTATTCAGATACTAATTGCAAGATCCGGAATCTGATTTCTGCCTGCCCAGAACAAATATTTTTTTTTCTTCTTAGAAGCTTCTGGAAAATTTGCAATGATACTATTTAATTATTTTTAAAACAATTCCCATCAATTAATACCCGATATAATTGGAGAAAATAAATATCTCTCTATTAAGACTATTTTATTGAAATTATAGACACGTTTTAGTCAATAAAAAAATCTTCCTACTCGATCGGAAGCGAAGCGCGTGCGGCACAAATTCGATCTGTCTGGTTCCGTATCTACAATCAAGAATATGTTAATTACCTTCTACTTGACTAGGCCATGGTGACTAATGGAGATAAGAATACGAGGGAAGCAATTCGAGGAAACGTCTTTCACAGATATTTACTTAGGATTCGTGCCAGGAGTTCAATGAGAGTTAAGGACATAATCGATAGTCAAACCTCTTCGAAATGATTTTAAATGACTTTTTTTTTAAATATAAAAAGTTCATAATAATAAGGCTTGTCAGTCAACTACCATATAGAGACAAGACATCTGAATGTCAGTATACATCATAATAAAGATTTATATCGAAACTGTTAACTCAATTAACATAATAGTATAAAAACAAGAAGTGATTTATTGATTTCTTCTGTTTCTACATTTGTCAATGTTCACTAAAACTAGAAATTAACATATAACTGTTTAAACTTCTCTTCTCTAAAAAAATTATATAACGAAATATCACGAAAATCTGGCATCGCTCTTAGAATTTCACAAAAATCTTCAAAATTATAAATATTTTGAAATCCATGTTAAAATTCGTGAAAATCTTCAAAAATTCTTCGCTAAAATATCCGGAAAGCCCTTAAAATTTTACGAAATTTTTTAAAAGTTCCAAAAAATCTTTTGAATTTCATAAAAATCACTTGAAAATCCTTCAAATCTCTTTAAATTTCTAATAATATCTGATAATAATGAATATTTATTCATTAAAATGCGCACATCTTGAATGCGAGAAATTGAATATTCAACCTCAATTTAGAATTGTGCATAAATTTCTTACTTGAAGGAAGTAGCTTTGAGACCACTATAATCACATGATCAGGGATTTTCCCATTCAGCTACATCTTGCCTCTTCACGCATTATCAACCAATGGAATTCTGTTGTTCTATCACAATAAAGCTATACGATTACTCAGGATTACAAGATGACAATGGGTGTTAGTCGGGGACTTATTTTAAGCCCTCTTAGCAATGACAATTGAATTTGTTGGAAGCAACCAAATCGAAATAATTCAATGAGTGTGATAACCTCTCGTGAGCTGAAATTTATACGATGGATATAACAGGAAGAGCGGATAGAGGAAGATAAAAAAATAATGAATCTGAAAGGCGCTCTGAAGCTGGAACTCATTTTCTGCTCGGCCACCCATAAGATCGGACGTTAATCAAGAGAACTTAAACGTAAGGAGGAAAAGTAACTAAATGACTGAAAGAAAGTATTCAAGATATAAAAACGTGAAGCACAACACTGATATTATTATATTTTAAAAATTCGCCGAAAAATGAACTGATAAACATTCACAGAGTATTCTCTGAATGCAATTGATTGAGAAAGCAATAATGTATTGGAAACGAAGTAAACGTTAATTTATAGAATACGAGTGCTTGAAGGTATATTTCGAGAATTTCCGTAGACAATACAATGGGTTAGAAAAGCATTACAAACGATTAGATTCCTAGCAAGAGAGAGGCTTTTCCACCTTTACCAAAGACGCACCGCATGTTTCCCGTTTGGTCAATGCGGTATTTGCGGACTGCGCCATAATGAATGTTTCTCGAACTTCCAGGAGATCCAATCGGTATCTATACTTTCTCTCCTTCGGTTCCACCGTTTCATCCATTAATTAAAATAAGGGTTCGCGCTACTACTCGAGTTCGACAGTAATTAACCCTCGTCGAAATAGTTGCTAGTTAATTGGATTATCCGAAATACTGCTTCTCATCTAGACTATATCTCTTCTAAAATGTGTTTGTCTTCCAGTAAAATCACCAATCGATACATCCAAATTAACCCTACAAATGACAGTATAATGACAACCATCTTATTTCTAAACCTAATCAAAGTTCATTAAATTTTTACTTATTTGAAGTACATAAATTACAGAACACAAAAAAAGGGCGCTTAGAAACTCTTGAAATGGATTGGTCAACACTGAGTCTCTAATGTTAGTACAACTGTTCTATTTTTTCACAGGTGCTTGAATTAAATAAACTTTGCAGATCTGAAACAAAAATAGCTAATAACTGTTATACTATACTTTTACTATAAATAGCAAAATAAATTACACCTGTATAAGTAATAAAAATAGAAAATGTTCCCAGGAGTTCTTTCTAAAATCTTTCTCGAGAATGAAAAGGATTAAAGGACTCTGGAAAGAATAAAGAGGACAGTGAAGTGGAAGTAGAAACCATATATCTATAGTCTATACCTATAATTGATTTATCGGAAAGAATGCTATTTCACAGCCACTGAATATTATGCATGCTTGAGTCGTAATCCTTGGATAACTATCCAGACATGCATCATTACATCCATTACCTAATGGTTAAGTCAATTGACACTTATCGATAATAATCATAAAATTACAGCTGCCTCCTAAAAGCTTTTCTGTAAAACATGCGCATGTTCACAGCATTAATTTTTCTATAATTAGCATATATTTGCCTTTTAATCTTCTATTAATATACCTTTACATTAATGCTCCCCAATATCTCAAAATAGTTTTATCCTATTATAAAAACATGAACCTGAAAAAGGTCATAAGTCGTCACGTGCCTTTTCCGTAATCCTTATTCGTCGCGTAGGTATCTCTATTAATTAATTGTTTAATTAAAATAATAAAAATAATTTTCCCCCAAATTTCCACTCACCCTAATCTGTATAGATTGGTGGTTCTGTAGTTAAAGGGTTAAATGTATATAAAATCTTTTATTTGAGTTTTTTATTTAATCAATCTCTATCAATAAATTGATTAATTAAAATAACAAAAATAATTTCCCCCCAAAGTTTCCACTCACCCTAATCTGTATAGATTGGTAGTTCTGTAGTTAAAGGGTTAAATGTATATAAAATCTTTTATTTGAGTTTTTCATTTTAATCAATCTCTATCAATAAATTGATTAATTAAAATAAAAAAATAATTTCCCCCCAAATTTCCACTCACCGCAATCTCTATAGATTGGTGGTTCTGTAGTTAAAGGATTAAATTTATATAAAATCTTTAATTTGAATTTTTTATTTAATTAATCTCTATCAATAAATTCATTAATTAAAATTAAAATAATTTCCCCCCAAATTTCCACTCACCGCAATTTCTACAGATTGGTAGTTCTGTAGTTGACGGGACATCGTTATCTAAATTTATACAAGGGCCTACATTTTTCGGAAAATAATTCCTAATAAATCCTGAAACAAAATAAAATACACACAAAAACAAACAAGCAAAATTGAAAATGGCAAATCATCATAGTGATTAGCGTGGAAAAAATAAATAAGAGTTAAATATCCGTCCATCAGTGATGGATAAATATTTAACGCAATTGCCCTTTTGATTTTAAGGGCCACGACTTTGTGCTCGATATCCAAATTTGCATTAAAGAAGAAAATTTCGCTGAACTTCTTCATTATCTCGAGAATTAATTAATACCGAGGAAACGCATCAATAATTAAATGCAAATCGATACTGTTATTGGGAGAATAATTTTATAACTTGGAAGATAATTTATCCAACTTAGAAAATTTACTCCTGAAACAAGATCAATTTTATGCAGAGTAAAATATCAAACGCACGCAAGGAATATTTTACCCTGGTCCTACCTGCTTAAAACTAAACATTTATTCTCGAAAAAATTACCTGCCTATATCCTAGCTATATTTAAAAGAATCAAAAACAACAATCACACCAACACACACACTCCACGATTCTCGTTCACACTGTCCAGGTGCAAAAGAACCTAAACCTAGGGATTACGTCCCGGGACGCATCCGACACCTGAGCTTATTCGGTTCGGGCATGGCCTTGAGATTTGCCGGATATGACAGGCAGCGCCCGCAGCGGCGAAAGCGCGCAATTGCTGTTGGATAAAATATAAACAAAAACATGCATTGCATGCAGTTCAAGTTTTTTTAATTGAAAATAAAATTTATATTTTGTTTATAGGTTGTGCGTAAGGATTTATAAAAGGAGACACTTAATATTGGAACTAACTCTACATGAATAAAGTTTAAAAAGTTCGATCTATCTTACAGATTAACCTGCTCAATTCCGAGCATAACCTATCCTGCATCTGTCAGCAATAAATAATTAGAAAAAATGAATAAGATAATTATTAAAACGGGGTTCGAAGCAATTAAACACTCAATTCAGTTTAATCCTGAAACTTTAAAGAAAGGCAAGGGTTTATCCGTGATTCACGTGGTGCGAGTTCAAGAAATAAGAGTAAATGGCATTAGTGAAAGAATCGAATGCAGTGTGATCCGGCAAACTTCTGTCAATTTACCCCCATATGAAGTTAAATTACAGGTGTTTTATAATAAAATAATTCCAGATAATACTAAGCAGATATTTTGCTAACATTTCATACAATGTTGTTTAATGTCTTAAGATTTATTTATGTTTTATTGATTCAATTTCAAAAATATTTAAAATCGTGTTTTTCCAATTAAATTTTGCTTGGTTTTTTACAGCTTGATTCAGAAAGAAATGTGACAGAAGTCTCGTGCACTTGTGTTTCACAAGCTGGAGGCAAATGTAAACATGTGTGTGCATTGATTCTATTCATTAATTCAGACCGAAGTACTAGTAAGACAAGTTTAGAGCAAGAATGGGGAAGACCTTCTGCCAGGCAGGTAGCAAAAGATATATATGCGAAAGGGTTAGCAATCTCAGATCATTTTAAATTAAAGGAGTCCAAAAGGGACAATATTCCAAAGAAAGTAAACGTAACTCCCTATGATTTAAAGTATTCAGACCTCGCTAATCATCCTTGTGCCCTGCGTTCCATACTTCGTGAAGAATT